>WNWU01013664.1:0-22323 GCA_012654045.1 Ptyas mucosa
AAGCTAAAGTACAAATAAATGAGCAGGATTTAACCCTAAACAAAGGAGGAGATGCTATAAGAAGACAAAACAGACAAAATTACAATGGGACATTAATTCTTTCTCTTGGAAATAATTTCCTTACATCTCAAAAAGTTATTGACACAAAAGAGAAGCCTTATAAATGTTTGAAATGTGGAAAATGTTTTAGAAAAAGGTGGCATCTTACTTCCCATGAAAAGGTTCACACTGGGGAGATGCTCTACAAATGCATGGAGTGTGGAAAGACCTTTGCTCAGAGCAGTACGCTTACTTTACATAAGATGATCCACGCAGGGGAGAAACCATTTAAATGCATGGAGTGTGAAAAGACCTTTGCTGAAAAACATAGTCTTATTTCCCATAAGATGATCCACACAGGGAAGAAGCCGTATAAATGCATGGAATGTGGAAAGACTTTTGCTCAAAGACATCATCTTATTTCCCATAAGAGGATCCACACAGGGGAGAAGCCGTATAAATGCATGGAGTGTGGAAAGGCCTTTCCATATAATAGTGGCCTTAGAAGACACAAAAAGCTTCACACAGGAGAGAAACCATATAAATGCATGGAGTGTGGAAAGAGCTTTGCTGACAAAAGTAATCTTATTTCCCATAAGAGGATCCACACAGGGGAGAAGCCATACAAATGCATGGAGTGTGGAAAGACCTTTGCTAATAGCAGTGGCGTTAGAACACACAAAAAGCTCCACACAGGAGAGAAACCATTTAAATGCATGGAATGTGGAAAGACGTTTACTCAAAGGAGTGGCCTTATAAGTCATAAAAAGATCCACTCAGGAGAGAAACCATTTAAATGCATTGAATTTGGAAAGACCTTGGCATATAATAGTGACCTTAGAAAACACAAAAAGATCCACACAGGAGAGAAACCATTTAAATGCATGGAATGTGGAAAGACCTTTGCTAAAAAAGATAATCTTATTTCCCATAAAAGAATCCACACAGGGGAGAAGCCGTATATATGCATGGAGTGTGGAAAGACGTTTACTCATGGCAGTGGACTTATAAGCCACAAAAAGATCCACACAGGAGAGAAACCATTTAAATGCATGGAGTGTGGAAAGACCTTTGCTCAGAGCAGTACCCTTCGAAACCACAAAAAGCTCCACACAGGGGAGAAACCGTATAAATGCACAGAATGTGGAAAGACGTTTGCTCATAGCTGTAATCTTATTTCCCATAAGAGGATCCACACAGGAGAGAAGCCGTATAAATGCATGGAGTGTGGAAAGTCCTTTACTAAAACGTGTAGTCTTACTTCCCATAAAATGATCCACACAGGGGAGAAGCCACATAAATGCATGGAGTGTGGAAAGACCTTTGCTCAAAAAGGTAGCCTGTCTTCTCATAAAAGGATCCACGCTCGGAAGAAACTATATTGCAATAGCAATTCCACTTAGACTTATATACCACTCTATAATGCTTTACCATAGTCTCTGAGCAGGTTACGAAGTCAGCATATGTTCCCCAGCAATCTGGGTCCTCATTTTAACCACCTCAGAAAGATGAAAGACTGAATCAACCATGAGCCGGTCGGGATCGAACTCCTGGCTGTGGGCAATTAGCCTGTTGTACTGCATTCTAACCACTGACCCACCATGTCTCGATAGATTTGTATGTGTATGCATATTGTGCCTTTCTGATCCAAATGGGACAAGGTTGAATCCAACAAAATGAAAGTTAATGTGGAGAAAAGTAAGATTTTACACCTGGGCAGGAAACACAGATTACATGAAACCTGGCTCAAAAACAGTAACTGTGAGGGGGACCTTGGGAGTCCGAATGGATTAAACGTGTATGTGGCAGCAGGCAAAAAAAGCTAATATAATCCTTGATTGTACAAACAGAGGCAAAGAATCAAAATCACATGAAGTATTAGTACCGTTTTTTAAAGCCTTAGTAAGACCACACCTGGAATACTACATCCGGTTTTGGTTATCCCATTACAAAAAAGATGTTTAAGCTTTGGAGAAAGTGCAAAGAAGAGCAGCTAAGTTGATTAACGGCCTGAAGACTAAATCATATGAAGAACGGTCGCAGGATTTGGGTGTGGCTAGTCTACAGAAAAGAAGGATTAGGAGTGACAGGATAGCAGTATTCCAGTACTTGAGAGGCTGCCACAAAGAGAAGAGCGCGAGAGGGCAGGACAAGAAAGAATGCCTGTGAACTAATCAAGGAGAGAAGCAACCTCGAATTAAGGAGAATCTTCCTTACAGTGAAGACAATTAACCAGTGGAACAGCTTTCCTTCAGACATTGTGGTTGCTTCATCTCTGGATGTTTTAGACTGGATAGTCACTTGTCTGAAATAGATCCTGTAGGAATATCATAGATCCTGAAATGGTATAGGATCTCCTGCTTGAGCCGAAAGTGTGGGTAGGGGCGCCAACCACCAAAGACTCGTACTGGCCTTAGGACCTCAGGCACCAGGGCTCCCTCAATTCCTGGATGGACAGAAGGAGAAAGTTGTGTCTCTGGAGGGGTCTTTAAAAAGAAAAAGAAATATTCTTCCACTTCACTAGTGGATCCAGAAGTGAATTAAAAACTCTCTCCAGCAACTCCCATCTCATCCAATTGGAACCCCAAAATGTTATCAGTACATTTTTGTCTAAAATTAGGCTTCATTTTGTGTTGGGCCATAAAAATGATTCATGCCATCTGATAGTCTGTTTGTTTTCCTACTAAAAGTAATCTATACGAGTTGAAGATGTTTTCAATAAAAATGCCAAATTAAAACTCTTCAATTTCCACTGATTTAAATCTACTCCATCCATTTTCTTCGTAAAAGCTTTTTTCTCATCCAGAATTTGCATTTCGTGCTCAAACAGTCACGTTTTTCACTTTGAAAGCCGCTGCCTTTTTTTAAGCTATTCCACAAAGATCTTTAATGTTCCCAGATGCAAATGGTCTTATTATGGAAAAAAAATAAAAATAACCCATATCGGAAATGTTGTTCTTTGTCTGGGTGGCAACCAGGTTAGATCCCAGCTTTAAATTACCAATAACAAATTGAACGTTCTTTAGCATTAAAGAATTAAGAGTTATTAAAAACAATCCCTCAACTGTGAGAAACACAGTTAGCAAAGTACTCTGAGTTGGAGTGAACCTTTAAAGGCCCCTCTTGGGGGGTTCACACAGATCCCTCCCCCTTTTAATCCATCCAAGAGTTGTGCCAGTTGGAGCATTTGGTGAAGGGGGAGATCAAGAGGGATCGACCTGATCTCCTCAGTCCTAATTGCCCCACCTTCCCTTTCCCCAAGATCTCCCTCCCTCTGGACCCCTTCCCCCCTCCCTTCCCCCTTCCCCCTGGGCAGAATCTGCCATCTGGGAAGGAGGCTTTCCACTTGCAGGCATAGCCTTGTCTGGGGGGATCTCCCTCCGAAACCCCCCAAATCGGCCCCCTCAGCAAGGATCTCGACATTTTGGGCAGCTTCTCCTTACTGACACCCCCAAATGCGGTGCAATACAACATGAAAACACACACAAATGAAAATCTCACCCAGGATGTTGCCACCTTTGAAAATGTGAAGAAGGGAGGGGAAGGAGGAGCTGGTTAGGACATGGGAAAGGAGAGGGAGCATCCCAAATTTGTGACTTTATCTTCTTCATTCTCCCATTCTGACATTTCACATAAATTGTGCCAAAAGGCTCCAGGCTCCTTTGCCGCCACCTCCATCCTAGCTCCATCTTCTCTGTTACTCTGAAAGGTCTGAAGGGGGGGAAGGGGAGGCTTCTCCTCTTGATCAACCCCCCAATTAGGTCAATTACGCAAAATCCCAAAAGTCCCTGGAGATGAGATGGGGGAATCGCTGGTCTTTTGCCCCCTTTTCCTCCTCTCAGAAAGGGGCGGGGAATTCTCCCTCCCTCCTGTCCTCCCCCCACTGTGTGGGTCTGCCTGGGGGGCTGAAAGGCAGGGAGGAAGCCCACCCTGTGTTCTTCCAGCAGACCCTCTGAAAATATCTCCCCTCCCCAGATGGAGGCCTCCCTCCCCTGCCTCTGGATTGACCATCCCGGCTGCTTTGGGTCCGAAACCAGAACTGGTTCGGGAAGAGGGTGGGGGGATCCCAAGGAGGGGAAGAGGCAGGACCCCCTCCTCAATTTCTCCACATGCCCTGCCAGATGGAGGGCAGCCCTCAGAGACCTTCTCTGCTCCCCCTGGAGAGCCTCTTCCATTGCTTTGAAGCTGCTGGAGCTGGAGGGTCTCCTGGGGTCGGCTGGGGCCTCTTCCTCCAGCATTTGAGCCTGTTTGAGTCCCTCACAAGACAGGGAAGGCTCCTGCTCCATTTTGCACCCAATGCCTCTCTCCCTCCCTCCCTCCCTCGCTCCATCAGAGCCTCCCCCAGAGAGCAGGGAGGGTCTCCACACAAAGGGGGAGAATGTGGGTCCTTTGGGTGACATTTCTCCAACCCTCCATCGGTTTGTTTCCTGGACTCTCCAGGGTCTCCTCAGGAGTCAGGAATTTCCAAAACTTCAGCCACTTCCAATGGGGCAGAGGACCAAGGGGCTGCCCCACCTGGAGGCTCAGCAATGGGGCGGAGGAGGAGGAGAGACCCTGAGCTGCCCTGATGGAGAATCGAGGCCTGTTGCCTGCTGGATCCTGGCCAGTTCCTCAGTTCTGTATCGGAGGAGCCCAAAGCTTCAGGCTGGGGAAGCGAAGCCCAAGTGCCTCTGCAGCTGTTGGGGGCTGGAGAAAGAAACTGTGTGTGTGTATTTGTGTGTGTGTAGCTGGGGATGGCAGAGAAAACTCAGAGAAAATCACAATATTTGGGGGGTTGGAAGCATGAAAGGGGCCCAGAGGTTCTGCCTGGGTCAGGTGAGGGATGGAGGCCCCACAGAGGCTGCCTGGATTTGGGGCCGACTTTGTGCAACTGGCTGTGTCCAGATACACAACTGTGGGGCAGATTCGGACTCTGCCGCCTCCTTCAGCTGCTGGGGCGGACCTGGCTCTGGCTGCTGAGGCTGGTGCTGGGCCAGGGGGGAGTTTGACCCCTCCAGCCCCCCATCCCTGGAAAGGACTCAGGCCACCTCTGGGCCCACAAAGCTCTTGAAACAGGATCTGGAATTCAGGATCTGTCTAAGCCGCCTTTGCGTAACTGAGCAGAACTCAAGAGAGAGGAGAGCTCTCATCTTCAAGCGCCAGATTATGGGTAAAATCTGGCACTCTCAGGGAGCTCTACCCCACCCGTCTACTCACTTTCCCCCCTCATACCAGGGGGAAAGTTTCCAAACTGCAAGACAGCTGATAGTCACTGTTCTTGCGGTTCTACGAAACCCTGGGGAGGCGCTTCAAAAAGAAGCGTCCGGCGATGTCGCAGTCCCACCGGAAGTCCGCCACCTTTTTGATGAGGGCGCAGAAAACGCGTGTCTCTGTGTCTGAAATGTCCAAGGACTCGCCAGTCAGCTGCGCCCTCTTGAGCTGCGCCCCCTCAAGACTGAAAGGACACCCCCCACGCACACACTTTCTCCGCTTCTCTGCTCGCAACTATCTCCTCCACGGGGTGCATTCAAGACTCTTCCCGGAGACTGATGACGCTGCAGAAGGGAGAATTCTCATTGGTCCTGCTTCTTCTGGGCACTCCCAAGTCTGATATTCGGGACGAAAAATGCTTCCTCTCCCCCAATCCAGACCCACCGATTTCGCCTCGGGGACTAGAAGAGGCCAGAGGGGTCTCTGCACGTTCTGGTCCCCCCTTCGCTGAGCGGTTGAGGGAATGATTTGTGAAGGGCAGCTGGATGTATTGCATTAAAAAAAAATTAGGAGTAGAAATAGAATAATAGAGTTCGAAGGGACCCTGGAGGTCTTCTAGTCCAACCCCCTGCCCAGGCAGGAAACCCTACACCACTTCAGACAAATGGTTTGTCAGGGAGTTGATTGATCCCATCCTGGCTCTGGGATAATCGCACCCTGGTGTAGAGGTTTGGACTGAGGCTTCTCCTCGAAAGTATACATTAAGAAAATAAAACCCGAAGAAGTATTTCTATGAAAACTCATTTTATTGTAAAGTAAAAATAAAGATAACTCTTACAATCTAATTAATTGGCTACATCTTTTTATTATAAAAGTTTTTATTGATGGAAAGAAGACCAACAAACTGGTTTAATGGAATATGAAGTAGAATTGGTTAGACAGATAGACAGGTCCAATGCATATTAAGAGAGCTTATAATGTTTTGTTAGAAAGGGATTCAGAAAATGAGTTAGTTAAAGATTGTATGATTAAATGGGCACAGAATTTCTCTCAACCAGTTATGATGGAAACATGGGAAAAAATATGGGTTCAGAATGTTAAGTTTACACAGTCACAAAATATATGAGAAAATTTTTATAAAATGTTTTATAGATGGCATTTAGACCCCAAGAAATTGTCTTGTATGTACCCTAACGTGCAGCCAAAATGTTGGAGATGTGAGTGTTTAGATGCTACATATTATCACATATGGTGGACTTGCAAAAAAGTGAGGGCTTTTTGGATAAAAATATGGTGGGTTATGCAAAATGTTTTAAAGAAAAAAATACAATTTTCTCCACAATTTTTTTTATTGGGTATAGTTAAAGATTTTACATTGGGTGAAACAAAACTGATTTTGTATATGGTGACAGCAGCTAGGTTGTTGATTGCCCAATACTGGAAGAGTGATACTTTACCGACTGTGGACCAATGGATTCAGAAGATGGTTGGATTTGCAGAAATGGCGAAGATCTCAGCCTTTTTAAAAGACCAGACGCATGAGAAGTATATACAGGAATGGAATAAATGGATTGAGTATATACAGAATAAGTATCAGACTAGAAAATATTATGTAGCTTTCAGCTGAGAGGGATTGATGATTATGCTAGTAAATATAGAAAAAGATTTGGAAGGATGAATAACATATATATTGTTTGGGAATATTAGTATTGCATATAATGGAAGTCAAGGGGGATGGGAGGGGGGGTGGAGGGGGAGGGTTAGGGTGGGATTGGGAGGGAATTATATATTTTTTTCTATATGTATTTTATAATGTTGGGCAAGGGTGGGGGAAAAAAGGGGGAAAATTTGTATTTGTAAAACTTTTTCAATTAAAAAAAAAAACAAAATGGCCAGTGCGGGAAACCTGCGAAGGCTTAGAATATGGGGGAAACTGGACAATATGGGGAAGAGGGGTCCGATTTAGATCCCGAAATACCCCCAACCAATCTGCAGGTCGATGAAGCCATAAAGATCCTCATCGCCACCCTCGGTCCCAACCTAATGATCACCCGAAAGACCCGAAACACGCCTAAAGGGACGGGTGACGAAGAAGAGGGACACCGAGCCACCCACATGAGGAACGCAGACATTGCTGCGAAAGCACCAACACCACAGCGCACGTCGAGAGACCCACACCCCGACCACCAAGACCGCAAACCCACCTTATATCATAGCATCAAACACTACCTGACAGTGTCTGAAATTATACAAGATATGTTTGGGCTTTTTTATAGTGAGAGCGTGGCAACCACAACCAAAATATCTAAAGACTTCTTTTCTGCAAGAATTAGACCAGGGACCCCCATAAGTGAACATTTAGTAGCGCTAAATGCCACCAGGGCAGAATTACATCTGAGAGGGGAGGTTATATCTGATCAAACCATGAAGAGCATAATAATTAACTCCTTAGACTCCACCTGGGATAGCTTCATCACACTCAGCTTAGGACACCTGTCCATTGAAAGCCTGTCCAACAGACTCATAGCAGAAGACAATTTAAGAAGAAGCTGCCACACAACACATAGAGAGCTCAGACCCACAAAGAGAGTAGTTTTTCAAGATAGACAACAAGACACCACTGAATGCTACAGTTGTGAAACCAAAGGCCATTACAAACGGGACTGCCCCAGGAATTTCAGAGAAAGGAACAGGCATGAATACAGGGCCAGACATCCAGAGAGACACCCACCTGAGGATAGATATAGACGCAGGGACTCACCCAGCCCTAGGGATAGAAGGGGAAACAGAGACAGCTCCAGGGACAGCCGAACCGGATCACTATATGGGGTAGGAGAGCACACACAACTAAATAATCGGGATAGAGAGGACAGCTCATGGCTCATAGGTCCTGGAGCCACAAACCACACAACATATAACAGGCAACTTCTATCTCAATTCACTGAAGAGGACTTCCTCATTAAGGTAGCTAATCAGAACGATGTCCATGTAACAGGGAAAGGAACTGTGATCTTGCCAGGAATAGGAAAAATAGAGGGGGTACTGTTAGTCCCAGAAATACCCCACAACATCCTAGCAGCTTTAAAACTCAGCAAGGAGTCCAAAATAAAGATAGCTCTTACGGAAGGGAAAATATCCATGAGCAGAGATAACAAAGATATAGGGAAGATTATAGTTTTTTTTTTAAATTTTAAAAACAAAACTTTATTCATTTATAAAAACATTTAAAACATACAAGTTTCTCTTGATCAAGAGACAAATTTACATATACAATGCACAACTTCTAGCTAATTTCCATTATATATACATATATACATATATACCGACATACCGTGGCATATTTCGTTTTCTATACCTCTGACAGTGCTGTTTTTGATTATATTGATTTCTTCTAAATTCCGTCTCTACCCATTTCCCTTTCTCTGGTTTATCCATTGATACCATCTATTCCATATTGTATAATATTTTGAGTCCTCCTTATCCTGTAACTCTAAAGTTAGTTTGTCCATTTCTGCGCATGTATATATTTTTTGTATTAACTCCTGATCAGTTGGCATTCGATCTATTTTCCAAAGTTGTGCTAATGCTAATCTTGCCACCGTAATTATGTGGAGTATTAAATATTTTATATCATTTCTAATATTCTTTTTAATCATGCCTAATAAGAAAATTTTGGGTTCTAATTCAATTTCATAATCTGTTATTTCAATTATCCATGTTTTTATCTTATTCCAATATTTCTTAATTTCTGGGCAGAGCCACCAAGCATGATAATAAGTTCCTTGTGCTTCTTTAAATTTCCAACATGTCGGGTTTATGTTCGGGTACATTTTCGCTAATCTTGTGGGGCCAGATGCCATCGATACCACATCTTAGAATGATTTTCTTTGTAGGCCACCGATTTTGTCATGTTGTAGTTATTTTCCCACGCCCTTTCCCATTCTTCCAGCTGTATACTGTGGCCAATATTCCTCACCCACGCTATCATCTGCCCTTTAACCAATTCTTCTGCCAAATCATATTCGAGTAGATATTTATATATTTTCGAAATTAATTTCCCTTCTTTAGATTCTAATAATTTATCTAATCGATTTTGTTTTAAGTCTATTCCTCCCTCCTCCTGATCCTTCCTATATCTTGTTTTTATTTGTGAGTAGGGCCACCAGTCTATTGCTATTCCTTGTTCTTTTAGTTCTTCCCTAGTTTTTAATTTCCCCTGCATATCCAATATTTCTCTATATCTTAATATTTTTTGTTTTGATAGTATATTGGGGTGAGTAATTGCTTCTATTGTCGATAACCAACCAGGAATTTTTATGTAATGTTTATGTTGAATTTGTTGCCATGTATTGATTAAGGATTTCCTGATAGTGTGGTTGTTGAAATGTTTATATATTTTATTTCCAGAATTCCAAATAAAAGCATGCCATCCCTTCATTAGATCATGTCCTTCCAGATTTAACAGTCTTTGGTTCTCCAGGGTTATCCATTCCTTAATCCATAATAAGCTTGCTGCCTTATAATATTTTTGCCATGCCGGGAAACCAAATTCGCCTCTAATTCTGTCATCTTGTAATATGTTCAATTTTATTCTTGATTTTTTCCCTTCCCACAAAATTTGTCGTTATTTTATCCAAATTATCAAAGAATTTTTTGTCTAATTTTATTGGTATCGTTTGGAATAAATAAAGGAGTCTTGGAAGTATATTTGATTTTATCACTGCTATCCTCCCCAGTAAGGATAGTCTCAATTTCCCCCATTTATCTAAATCCTCTTTTATTTTCTGGACAAAAGGTTCATAATTATCCTGTTTTCTTGTTACTGTTCTAGCTGTCAGATTTATCCCTAAGTATTTGACTTTTTTGACTGCCTGTAATCCTGAATCTTTTACTAATTTCTCTACTTGTTTTGTTGTCATATTTTTTATTATCATATTTGTTTTTTCTTTATTAATTTTTAGGCCTGCTACTTTTCCAAAAGTTTCAATTTCTTTTATTAATTTGGGGGTTGTTTCTATTGGATCTTCTATGAAGAAAACAAGATCGTCCGCAAAGGCTTGGACCTTGTAATCTTCTCTCTTAATCTTTAATCCTTGTATTTCTTTATTTGCCCTAATTCTAATTAACAAATTTTCCAACGTTAAGATAAAAAGTAGGGGTGATAGTGGGCATCCCTGCCTTGCTCCTTTATTTATTCCAAAAAATTTCGTTGGGTCCCCATTTACCAAAATACATCCTTTTTGGTCCTGGTATATTGATGTTATATAATTTTGTAAATTTCTCACCAAAATTCATACTTTTAATTTGTTGTTTCATAAATTGCCAGTTTACTTGGTCAAACGCTTTTTGTGCATCCAGAAAGATCAGGGCCACCTGTCTCTCTGGATGCATCTTGTAATATTCTAGAACCGTGATGGCGAACCTATGGCACGGGTGCCACAGGTGGCATGCGGAGCCATATTGGTGGGTACATGAGTGTTGCCCTAGCTCAGCTCCAGCGCGCATGTGCGCACCAGCCAACTGATTTTCAGGCCTTCCGGTCCCACCGGAAGTCGGGAAACTGGCTGTTTCTGGCCTCCGGAAGGCCTCCAGGGGGGATGGGGAAGGCTGTTTTTGCCCTCCCCAGGCTTCTAGAAAGACTCTGGAGCCTGCAGACGGGGAAAAACAGGCCTACCTGGCCCACCGTGCCATCGCATGCCAAAAGCAGGGGGAAGCGGGGGGGGGTCATGTGCGCATGCGCGGGAGGGTGAGGCGCATTTTTTTTAAAATTTGATTTATATGCCGCCCTTCTCCGGAGACTCAGGGCGGCTTACAATGCGCTAAGCAATAGCCTTCATACTTTTGTATATTTATACAAAGTCAACATTGAATTATGGATGTGGGCACCCGCACCCGCGACCCCGCCGCGACCCCCACTTTTGGCACGCGACAGCCAAAAGGTTAGCCATCACTGTTCTAGAACATCCATTACCATCCTTAAATTATTTTTTATTTGTCTTGTGGGTAAAAAACCATTTTGGTCCTGATGTATTTTGTTATGTAATATTTTTTTCAGCCTATTAGCAATTATACTCATAAAAATTTTATAGTCGGTGTTCAACAAAGAAATCGGTCTATAATTTTTTTATTAATGTGGCATCTGCCCCCTCTTTTGGTATTAGGGAGATGTACGCTTCTTTCCATGTGTTTGGTAATTTTGCCTCCATCAGGGCTTCATTATATATTTCTAATAATATTCCGTTTAATAATTCTCCAAATGTTTTATAGAACTCCGTTGGTAGACCATCGGTCCCCGGAGTTTTATTATTTTTCTGTCTTTTCAGCGCTTCTTTTAATTCACCTGCCGTAATCTCCCTGTCTAATAATTCTTTTTCTTCCTCCGTTAATGTTTGTACTCCCTTTCCTTTTAAGTAATGCTCAATTTCCTCCGTTGTTACTATATCCTTCTCATAAAGTTTTTGGTAATATTGGAGTGTTATTTCTTTTTTCTTCTCTATACTTTGTTGGATCCTCCCCTCCTCATCCTGTAATTTCTGAATTGTTCTTTTTTCTCTTTCCTTTCTCAATCTGTATGCCAACCACCTCCCTGGTTTATTTGCATGTTCGAAATAATTCTGCCTTATATATTTTAGAGTCATTACATATTTCCCTTGTTCTAATATATTTAACTTATGTTTTGCCGCTATCCATTTTACTCTTGTTTGTTCATCCCCTGGTTTTCTTTGCAATTTACTCTCCCAATTTTGAATTTCTTCTTGTAATTTATTATATTCTTTTTCTCTCTCTTTTCTACGTTTTGCATTATATGCTATTGTAAGGCCTCTTATGTACGCCTTGGTTGTGTCCCATAAATTTTCTAGGGAGGTGTGTTGTTTCGTATTCTCCTTATAAAACAGTTCTAGTTCCTTTTCCATATATTTCTTATATTCTTTTTCTTTTATTAACTGAATATTCATTGTCCATCTATTTTTCTTTCTCTGCTGCCCCTTCCACGTCATCATTAATGGGTTGTGATCCGCCCACTCGTTTGATAGAATTTCCACCGCTTCTATTTCCCTCATTAATATGCTGGATACCCATACCATGTCTAACCTAGACCAGGACTTGTGCGTGTTCGAGTAATATGTAAATTGGTTGGTTTCAGGATTATAGAACCTCCAACTATCTATCATGTTTAACTCTTCCACCATATCTGTAAAAGTTCTGGGTAATACATTTTTCTTATTTTTATTTTGCTGGGTACATTTATAATCTTTTCTCACATCTAAAATAGCATTAAAATCTCCAATCAGACATACATTTTCCATTTTTTGATCCATAATTTTCTCATGCACTTTTCTATAGAATTCTAATTGTTTACTGTTTGGTGTATATATTACTACCAATAATATATATTTGAAATCAAGTCTTAACTCTATCATCACTATTCTACCTTCAGTATCTATATATCTTATATTGCTATCTATTCCTTCCTTTATATATACCACTACTCCTCTTTTTTTTTCTTCTGCCAAAGATGAATATGCTTTACCTATTTTCTGATTTTGTATATATTTTATGTCTTGTTTTCTTATGTGTACCTCCTGGAGGCACATTATATCCAATTTTTGTTTCAGAATTTTTTTGAAAATTTGGTGTCGTTTGGATGGTGAGTTGAGTCCATTTACATTCACTGACAAAATTTTTAGAGTTCTTTCCATTTCTTACTGACTTTCCTGTTGTTGTTTCTTCTTTGTTTCTTCTTGTTCTTTTTTTTTTGCCTCTTGTTTGCACTCCTCCTTCCTCCTGAGTGTCTCCTTCATCTTCTTTTCCTCCTTGTGGTGGAGTTCTTTCACGTTCCTGTCTCTGCTTTCCTTTTATATTCCTTCTTCCTTCTTCTTTACTATCACTTGTTATCTCATTTCCTGTCATTTGATCATATAGTTCTCTCGCTTTGTTCTGCGAATCCACCTTTATTTTCCTTCCCTGCCACGTTACTAATATCCCTTCCGGCGGCGTCCATCTAAATGGTATATATCTTCTATTTAGCAGCGTGGCCAGGAACCAGTACTCTTTTCGCAAGTCTCTTATTCTTTTAGAGATTTGTTTCAAAGTTACTATTTCTTTATTCCTATAGTGCATAGGTTCATCCTTCGTTATTTTGTATACAATATCCCTCACCTTTCTTCTTACAAATCTTATATGTACCTCCCGAGGGAGTTTGTGTTGCCGGCATAATTTGTGTGAACCCGGTACACTTCATCTAATTCATTTATTATTTCTTCCCTTTCTCTTTGGAGAGACTCAGCTATCATCTCTGCCATTATCATCATCAGGTCTTCCTCCCTCTCTTCCACTACATTTTGGAAACGTAAGTAAAATGCTGCTTTTTCCGTTTCCAATTGCGCTACTGTATTCTCAAGTTCCTTATTTAATCCCGTCATTTTTGTATCCAATGCTTCCAGCTTTCCTTCTGTCAATTCAGTCTTTTGTTCTATTTCTTTTATTCTTTGATCATTTTTTTGAATAATTTCTTGTATCAGGTCCATTTTTTCATCAATCTTTTGGATGTCGTTCTTAACTTCTCTCTTTACCTCATCCATGTCTTTTCTAGATTGTTCATGATTTCTGGTCATGCATTCTTGTAGTTTAACCATTGTTTCTTGGATTGTCATTAATGTAGCTTGCATTGTTGGCATACTAGGCATGCTGGGTTGCTTCTCTGATACAAACATTCCCTCCAATGTTTTCTGTGACACCGGGGAGGCCGATGTTCCTGCTAAGATTGATGTTATTTTCTTTCCCGTTTTCAACGTTGTTGTAGTAGTGCTCATTTCTTTCAAAATTCTATATTGTTCCTCCAATATTTTATCAACTTTCTCCCAAATCACCATCCAAAATTTTGAATTATCTTTTTCTCTTTTCTTTAAGTAAATTTCCTTTGACTAGTTAGGCTTGCAGGTAATTGCTTACAGCAGATGGGTTGATTGAGGCCATACCTCTTTTGTGGCTAATCATGTAGCCACAGCAACCCTGAAAATACTCATGACAGTTATCTCTATAAAATCTTCATAAAAAATGTAACAGTACTATAAGTTTAAGTATAATATAAATATTACAATATAATACTAGTATACGTTGATATAAATAAATAATATAGGTATAAATAGATATAAATATGTATAGATATGTATAAATATGTAGTTTAGATAATCACAAACTTAATCAATTCTTAATACTTAATACTTAATAATTATAATACTTAATTTAGCTAAAATCACAAAAAAATATTTTTTGTTCAAATTTAATTAAATTAAATTACTTCCCAATAATTTCTTCTAAGTCACTATAATTATATAGATCTCAAATATTCTAGCTTACTATATATTATTTTATATACTATTTTATTATTGCTAAGCAAGTATTGCTATAGTTCTTAATCAATTCTAATAAGTATCAATCACAATTATCTATATTTAAGTAAAAGAGGGCTTTATAAGAACAATATATTTCCAATGTTTTATGAGTTCTGTGAATCTTGTTTATTATATTTTCAACAAAGAGGAAAACCAACTCGCTTCTTTTTCACGTTGGAGTCTTCCCCTGTTTCAGTATGGCGATCTCCAATCTGCACAGTCACAGTCTGCAATTTTTTATTCTGCCAAACTACCTCTCTCCTTCCGTTAGGGCAGCCAAAAAAAGGGGAGGATACAAAGGTCGTCCGTTTTTCTTTAAGTCTCTGTGGTTTAAATCCACTTCTCCTCACCTTCATTTTTTGCTATTTTAGTGTCTTTTATTCTTTCTCCACTGGTCTATGTTCCATCCTCTCCCTTTCTGCTCACCTCTACAGTTGCCGCCACCTTTACGCTCTGAGTTCTTCTCTTTTCGTGCTACCCCTCCGGAAAAATATTTCCTCCTCAGTTTTGCACCAAATCACCCAGATTTTTGACTCTCGCTGTACTCACTCCTCCGCTTCCAATGATCTCAATCGGCTCGTCAAGCCTCTGGGCCAGCTGTGCTTGTCACACCGGCTGGCTTCTTCCAAGCCTGGAATGAGGGATCTTCTCGGTACGGCGGGAGATCGCACCTCTCCTCGCCTCCCCCGAAGTTTCCCCTCCTTATTCCCGATCTCTCCAGGATTGGTCTTCGCCAAAAAAGGCACCAAAAGCTCAGAAAACTGGCATCAGAAAGAGAGCACTTCTGTCCTGTGCTGTCACGACTCTACGTCACCACCGGAAGTCCAAAATAAAGATAGCTCTTATGGAAGGGAAAGTATCCATGAGCAGAGATAACAAAGATATAGGGAAGATTATAGTTAGAGGGGGATTACCCTACCTACACTTAGGAAAGGACAATGTACCAAGCATTAACGCTAGCATAGAAACAGAGACAAACACTGAGCCAGAAGAGGGCAAAGAAAACATTATAGATGAAGGGGAGCTAGGAAACAGGGATGACCACACCCAGGAACATAAAGCACGACAACAAAGAAAACCCTTGATAGGCAGACCTTTACACAATGATTGTGCTCACCTGTTACACCGGAAATTGGGACATGCTAGTTTTCCTGTAATACAAAAAATGACTAACTGTACAGAAGGTATTAAAGTAAAGGACTGCGAAAACTACCTTGAATGCTCAGTGTGTAAATGTTCAAAACTGAAAACCAAACCTAGGCCAAAGAAGTCATCCCGCACCACTAATCACATTTTCAATCTGGTACACATGGATTTGGTAGGGCCCCTAAGGCCATCCATAAAATATAAGAAACGATTCTTTCTCACCATCGTAGATGACTACAGTCGCTATGGCTTCATATACATACTAAGACACAAAAGCGAAGCATTCCAAAAATTTAAGGAATTCTACAAGAGAGTAGAAACCCAACACAATACACAAATTAAACAAATTATGACTGATAGAGGATCGGAATTTCTGTCGAGAGATTTCTCACACTGGCTCAAGTCCAAGGGCGTACTACACTTTACATCCTCTCCATTTTCGGCCTTTCAAAATGGCGTAGTAGAACAACGGAATTCCACTTTACAAGCAATGATGAGGTGCGCACTAGAGGATGCGGGAATTGGGCAACATTTCTGGTCAGAGGCCCTAGTATATTCCAACTACACACTCAACCGAATCTGGTCTAGCGTAATTGATAAGACACCATATGAACTGATGTACAATAGGAAGCCCCAGATAGCACACCTACATGTATTTGGGGGTTACTGCTGATGTACACATACCGAAACAATTACGCCGCAAGGGAGATAAGGTATCTAGGAGACTGAGATTCATGCATTATGAGAGTGGCACCAAGGGATTCAAATTTATAGATAATAACAATAGATTTGTTGTATCCAGAACAGCAGTGTTTCATGAACAGGCTAACTGGTCCAAAATACATCTCAATGAAATACACCCTAAACAGGAAGTGATACAAGACACACAGAACCAAAGCAAGCAAGGCACTCAGGGCAGCGAAGAAAAGAGGGAAAACAAACCCAAGCATCAAGAAGTCAGAATCAGGGAATGGAAAGGGGAACACCCCAAAATAAAGGTGGACTCACTCACTCAGAAAGAGGCTAGGTATCTACATGACAATGACTCCACATCAAACAGATCAGTTAGGGCAAATAGAAATCAGATACCCAAAAGGTTTGAGGACTACATACTGCACATATACTCCGGACCAATCACACCCAAATCTTACGAGGATGTCTTAAAACTTCCTCATGAAGAAAGATCAAAGTGGGAGTCAGCCATTTTTATTTTTATTTTTTTAATTTTTATTTGATTTATATGCTGCCCTTCTCCGGAGACTCAGGGCAGCTTACAGTGCGTTAAGCAATAGTCTTCATACTTTTGTATATTTATACAAAGTCAGCTTATTGCCCCCACAATCTGGGTCCTCATTTTACCCACCTTAGAAAGGATGGAAGGCTGAGTCAACCTTGAGCCTGGTGGGATTCGAACTTGCAGTAATTGCAAGCAGCAGATGTTAATAGATGTTAATAACAGGGTGCTTTAAACCACTGTACTACAGGCTCTGTACAAAAGAAATGCGTTAAGAGCGCCTTAGTAATCGCCTCCGTTCTAGGCCTAGAAGTGTACCAGTTCGATGTACAGATTGCGTACCTGCACGCTAAGCTGGACAAAGAAATTTATGTTAGAGCACCACCATGTAAAGACACAAATAAGGGTGACACATGGTTACTAAACAAAAGTTTGTATGGATTAAAACAATCTGGTAAGCAGTGGTACGAGTGCCTAGTCAAAGTGCTCGAATCAATGGGGTTTAATGCAACTCCAGCACACAACTGTTTTTTCACCAGAAAGAAAGGCGACTCTCCTGAATACATACTAGTCTACGTGGACGATATTCTATACATTGGCAAGCACAAGGACAAATGTGACGCTTTTGCTAACAAACTAGGGAAACATTTCTCACTAAAGTCGTTAGGAAAAATAAACAAATATTTGGGTGTGCAAATTAATAAAACTCCCAGGGGATTTCAACTGTCACAGAAAGAAAAAATCACTGAACTCTTACACAAGTGTAATATGGCAGACGCCAAACAATGCGAGACTCCCATGCAGCCGGACTTTTTGAAAAACATGTATGGTGAGTCACCCGAATTCAAGGACAATACCCTCTATAGATCCACCATTGGATCACTCCTATACATCGCCAACTGGACCAGACCTGACATCGCCCTACCAGTTAACCTATTGTCCAGACACGTAGGTAAACCCACCATATATCACTGGGAAGCAATAAAAAGAGTACTCAGGTACTTGAAGTATAGCTCTGATGCCTGCCTATGTCTAGAACCAGATGCACTCAAGGAACCCACTCTCACCTGCTATGTGGACGCTGACTGGGCGGGAGACGTAAAGAGTAGGAAAAGTACCTCAGGGTATATATTCTTCCTCAATAATAGCCCAGTGCACTGGTACACTGGCAAACAGAACCTGGTAGCAACAAGTTGGAGCCTCCAGGTGCTCCTCAAGGGGAGCCCCATGTAGAGAGCATTACAATAGTCCAGGCGAGAGATGACGAGGGCATGAGTGACCGTGTGTAAAGAGTCCCGATCCAGAAAGGGACGCAACTGGCGAATCAGGCGAACCTGATGAAAAATCCTCCCGGTCACAGCCTTCAAATGCTCTTCTAAAGACAGCCGTGAATCCAGGAGGACGCCCAAGTTGTGCGCCCTCTCTGCGGGGGCCAATGATTCGCCCCCGATAGTCAGCGATGGCACCAGCTAACTATATCGGGACGTCGGAAACCACAGCCACTCGGTCTTGGAGGGGTTGAGTCTGAGCCTGTTTCTCCCCATCCAGACCCGCACGGCCTCCAGGCAACGAGACATCACATCAAGGGCATTGTTGGGGTGGTCTGGGGTGGAGATGTACAGCTGAGTATCATCAGCGTACAGATGACACTTCACCCCAAAACCATGGATGATCTCACCCAGCGGCTTCACATAAATGTTGAACAGAAGGGGCGAGAGGACCGACCCTTGCGGCACTCCCCATGCAAGGCACCTCAAGGTCGACCTCTGCCCCCCTGCCAACACAAGCTGCCAGCAGTCAGAGAGGAAGGAGGAGAACCACCACAGAACGGTGCCCCCTATTCCTAACCCCCTCAACCGCTGCAGCATGATACCATGGTTGATGGTATCAAAAGCCGCTGAGAGATCTAATAGGACTAGGACAGAGGAGCAACCCCTGTCCCGAGCCCTCCAGAGATCATCCACCAACGCGACCAATGCCGTTTCTGTGCTGTATCCCTGCCTGAAGCCCGACTGGAATGGGTCTAGATAGATAGCTTCATTCAGGTGCCGGGGAAGCTGTTGTGCCACCACGCTCTCAACAACCTTTACCGCAAAACGAAGGTTGGAGACTGGACGGTAATTAGCTAATTCAGCTGGGTCCAGGGAAGGCTTCTTGAGGAGGGGCCTCACTACCGCCTCTTTCAGGGCAGCAGGAAAGGCACCCCCACTCAAAGAAGCACTTATAATTCCCTGGAGCCAGCCTCGTGTAACCTCCCGGGAGGCCAGTACCAACCAGGAGGGGCATGGGTCCAATAAACACGTGGTGGCGTTAATTTTACCCAGATGTCTAATATCTATGGCAGATGCGGTAGGTCAAAGGTCCAGACACATAGACATAAAACACAAGCACGTAAGGCAACCATCGAAGATAGGATTTATTAAAACAATTCATTGTGACACTGAAGAGCAGACGGCGGACATACTGACAAAACCACTGATAGGCAAGCAGCACTCCTATCTAGTATCTAAACTGTGTATTAGACCATTGGTTTCTCCCAAGCATCCAGCAATACAAACACAGGTTAGGCATTTAGAGGGGGATTTGTTACATGTAAACGCCTCACCTATGCCAGTAGGTATGCATGTCCAGGGAATGCAGGGGTTAACACATACATGCCTCCCACCAACCTCCTTCCCAGACCACATCTTACCTCAGGCTCCGCCTCCCAGGTATATAAGGTTTTCCCACGCTGCTCCACATGTCCTTCCTGATGTTACCTGTAATGGATGAGTACTCACGTAAATAAATATACTATATTTAATTATCCAATTGCCTATGTCTATTATTGGGTCCGATCCTAGAAAACAGTCACAAAGTCAGCCTATTGCCTCCAATAATCTGGGTCCTCACTTTACCGACCTCTGAAGAATGGCAGGCCAAGTCAACCTTGAGCCGGTTAGGATCGAACTGCTGGCAGTCGGCAGAATTAGCCTGCAATGCTGCATTCCAACCACGGCACCACTCTGGCTCCTATAGGGAGATAATGTTCCCTCTTCTGCTTTCCCCATCACAACAGCCTTGTGAGGTGGGCTAGGCCACCAGCGGGGTTATGAATGCTCCAAACCCTGCAGCCGGCTTCCAAGTTTAAGGTAGGATCGGAACTTCTGGTTTCTAGACCAGACCCTTAGCAGTCCCACCTAAAACCTGGTGTTCTCGTCCATGATGGGGAGGTAGTGGAGAGTCCCTAAGGAGGCCACCAGATTAAAACCAGGGCCACACTTGGGTGCCGGAGGAAGTTCTGGCTCTTCCTCCTTGAACTGAATCCTCTCTGTCATTTCTTAATCCCTGGGGAGGGGGAGGGGTGTGAGATCCCCTACTGGATTCATGGGATGGGGGTGGGGGTAGAGCGAGATTGTCTGTGGGGCAAAATCCCTGCACAGAGCAGCCTGAAAAGAAAGGAAGCTGAAGGGTCCTGAAAGTGTCAAGATCCCTCCTGGAATTCAAAAGAATCTGGAGGGATCCCTGGAAAATGAGGGCACCCTAATTTTATTCCACTATTTCCTTTTTGTAGTGTGAGAGAGCTCTTTGGCTCTACTTTTCCTTCTGGGAGAACTGAAAACCGTCAGTCTGTCTCCTGCATCTCGTACAGGTAATCCTCGAATTAGGACCACAATTGAGTCCAAAATTTCTAAACCAAGGTTGTTAAGTGAGGTTTCCCCCATTTTATGATCTTTTTTGCCACCGTTGTTAAGTGAATCCCTGCAGTTGATCAGTCAGGGAAATGGTTGTTAAGTGAATCTGGCTTCCCCCTTGATTTTGCTTGCCAGAAAGTCGCCAAAGCGGATCACACGACCCTGGGACCCTGCAACCGTCATAAATATGAGTCAGTTGCCAAGTGCCCGAATTTTGATCACATGACCACGGGGATGCTGCAATGGCCGTAAGTGTGAAAATCGGTCATAAGTCACTTTTTTCAGTGTTGTAACTTTGAACAGTCACTAAATGAACTGTGAGTGCCTAGACCCTCCTCTGGCTGCTGGAGACCCTTGGCAGTCCCACCTCCCACCCCAGCCCTCAAGGCCAGTTCCTAGGGAACCCCAACGCCCCGTCCTTGCAGGATAGCCTGGCATGACAGGCGGGCTCCACAAGGGGGCGCCCTACAGCAGCTTCGGATGTGAAAGAACCTGGCACAGAGCAGCTGCGTTGTAGGGTCCCTTTAGGGCGACCCTAAAGACCTAAAGACCCTAACGACCTATAAAGCCCTACATGGCTTAGGCCGGGGATACTTGCAGGATCATCTCCTGCCATCCTCCCATCGTTCTGTGCGCTCCCACAGAGCGGGCCTCCTCAGGGTGCCGTCAGCCAGACAATGTCGGCTGTAGGCCCCCAGGGGGAGAGCGTTCTCTGTGGGAGTGCCGACCCTCTGGAACGGGTTGCCCACCGGGCTTAGGACAGCCCCTGACCTCCTCTCCTCCCACCACGAACTGAAGAGGTGGCTCTTTCATCAAATGGGCCGATCCGTTGGGGGGTCTTTATATTGTAATAATTTTAATTAATTTTAATTGGATTTTAATGTTTATGTAATTTTCGATGCTGAATATTTTTCTTTGTAAGCCGCCCTGAGTCCTTCGGGAGAATGGCGGCATATAAATTGCATGCGTGCATGCATAAATAAATAGGGTGCTTTCGCGCTGCCAGGCGGGGCTCCCTGTGACAGGGCCCGAAGCAGAACTTTTGGGGTACCCACTGAGGGAGAAAGGTGGCCGGCCAAAGGTCCCTTCTGGATGTGCCGCCATTGGGCCTTCGGGGTGTCTGTGAGCACAATGGCGAGGTTGCCGATTCCCCAGTCCCCGTGGAATTGCTCTCCCCGTGGGACGATTTTCGAAGGGGAAAACAAACATTTCTGGCACTTCCTCCAGCTTGGAAAAAAGTTCCCACTGGGAATGGGAGGATTTCTCTCCTGCTCCACTTCAGAGCGAGACTGGGAGAGGTCTGTGGAGATGTTCTGTTTTCTCAGTGGCTGGCAGACCACGCTGGGAAAAGTAAACATCAGCTTAATGATTCTCCTTTGATAAGTAAGACCTGAAATCTGTCACCTAGGCAAAGCCCATTGTCTTGCAAGCAGGAAAAAACGTGAGCTGTCCACATGGATATCATGAGTTTTTTTTAGCCAATCAGGGCAAGTGAACTTTGATCAATGAATCAGCTTTTACCACGTTGTCTAGGAATTACAATAAAAGGGAGCTGCCAGAAGCTGTTCTGGGGTGCCTTCCCATGAACCTAATTCCTGCTTGTGCGTCTTTCTTCATCACAAACAACAGACATCCCCCCCCCCCC
>WNWU01013666.1:0-23445 GCA_012654045.1 Ptyas mucosa
GGTGGAGCCTGAGCAGCAGCTAGTGCAGAGCTAAGTGGCAGAAGAGTGGAGTGCCCAGAGCAGCAACTGAGAGCAGTGTGACAGACAGATTTTTTCAATTTTTATTTTTTTTCCAATTTTCCAATTCTTTTTTAATTTTTAAATCTTTTTTCAACTTTTAAATTTCTTTTTAATTTCAAATTCCATTTTGAATTTTTAAATCTTTTTTCAATTGTAACATTCTTTTTAAAAATTTTTATAAAATTCTTTTTTCAATTTTTTTCCATTATTCAATTTCTTTTTTTAACTAAACATTTGAAAAAAAACAGTTTATTTATTTTAATTCTGTACAAATGTTTAAATTCTTAATGATCTAAGAAGAAAAAGAATAAAAAATCAGGGGAAAGGAGGCAGACACTTCAAAGCAGGGAAGATAGTAATGAATTTTTGTAGACAGAGAACAAAGGGTCAAGAACATTTGCAAATGATTGTAAACTGACACTTTGCAACAGAGAAAATATTTTTTTAGAAATTTTTTATTCTTTAACAAACAAAAAAATCATGGACACAAAGACTGACATTATAGTGACTTGCAAATTATGTCATATGTTTGAGCTTTTGCTCACAGAAGACCCAAACTATATATGTATCAAATGAAAATCATATAAATTACTAGAAGAAAAAGTAAAGGATCTAGAAGCAACTCTAGCCACTCTGAAACTCAGTGAACAAAGCAAGACTCCCCAATCTAAACAAGAAGACTACACCAAAATTAAACACAATATGAAGCAAACAGCTTCTTTAAAAATGACCCCATATATGAACAAAGGGATGCAGTGGCTCAGTGGCTAAGATGCTGAGATTGTTGATCGAAAGGTTGGCAGTTTAGTGGCTCGAATCCCTAGTGCTGTGTAATGTGATGAGCTCCCGTTACTTGTCCCAGCTTCTGCCAACCTAGCAGTTCGAAAGCACGTAAAAAATGCAAGTAGAAAAATAGGGACCACCTTTGGTGGGTAGGTAACAGTGTTCTGTGCGCCTTTGGCGTTTAGTCATGCCGGCCACATGACCACAGAGATGTCTTCGGACAGCGCTGGTTCTTCGGCTTTGAAACAGAGATGAGCACCGCCCCCTAGAGTCAAGAAAGACTAGCACATATGTGCAAGGGGAACCTTTACCTATCTGAACAAAAGGAAGAAAACTGATACACCCAAATTGAACACAATAGGGAACAAACAGCTTCCGAAAAACCCGACCCTATATATCAGGGGTGTCAAACTCACGGCTTGCGGGCCAGATGCATCACGCACTGGCCACGCCCAGCCCTGGTTTAGCAAAGGGGGAAAGAGTCATGATATGTCACATGATGACGACATGACAATGTGAGTTTGACACTTCTGCTATATATGAACCTGTTCTGTCCCCTCCCTGCTTCAGGAGCCCAGACAAGCACACACACAAACAGAAGTGTACGAAAGTTGTTTATTCACCATTCATAAACAACAAGCTGGCAGCGAGCCCGGGAGAGATAAAGACAGCTGTTATTTTGAGTTGCCACGGCCAGTCCCTGATAAGACTCTCTGGCATGTCCAAAAACAAACAGTCTTAAGGTTAGCAAACACTTATCTGATGCAGTACTTCAGGAAACAAGCAGCCAAGTTAATAATTTGTTCGTCACAAAAGCCAACAAGGTAAGGTCAGCTCCTTTTATACCTTGTGGGGCGTTGGCTTTGTGACTCATCACCTCGTGCTCGGCCCCACCCACTCCTTTGCTGAGCCCGTCTCTCTGATCGTTGCCACCTGGGATTAATCCACTCCCTCTCCTCATTAACGTCTGACTCAGAGGAGCTTTCCTCCTCAGGGCTTTCAGCTGGGGCCTGGGGTGGTGCCAAACCAGACGGGCCAGGAGAGGGGGGCCTTGCCTCCTCCTCCTCTTCACTTTCGGAGGGTTCTTCCTCCGAAGGTCCGGGCTCGGGAGCCAAAGACACAACAGAACCTAAAGAGCAAGACTGATGGAAACATGTCACTTTAAAAAAAAAAGAGCAACCAAGAGCAAAGTCCCTATTATCTACCATAGCCCACTCTGGAACTGAACAATTGCTTTCATAGCCTCCCCCTGGAAGAAAATATGCAGACATCTACAGTATACAAGAGCATTCATCAATAGTTTCTAAAAATGAGACACAGCCCAGCATTCCTGTGACAAGAAGAATAGTATCCCAGACTTCCCTAGGAAAAAAAAGGTGAATATTGGTGATAGGAGATTTGATTCTTTGGGGAATAGAAACTACAGTCTGTAGACTGAACAGTCAATCTAGGGAGGTATGTTGTCTCCCTGGAGCAAAAATCAAAGATGTAACTGAGACCCTTACTAAAATAATCAACCCCACAGATTACTACCCCTTTCTCCTCCAACACCAATGACACAACAATGAATCTAAAAACAATAACAAGAGATTACGAACAACTAGGGAAGAAAGTTAAAGAATTAGGAGCTCCAGTGGTATTTTCATCTATACTTCCAACAAAAGGCGAGCATCCAATGAGGGAGCAAAGGATTTTAGAAATGAACCACTGGCTTAAAAACTGGTGTCGTCAAGAGAACTTCAGTTTCCTAGATCATGGTCTGCATTACCTACATGAAGGGCTACTGGCAAGGGATGGACTGCACCTCACAAGAACTGGAAAGAATATATTTAGAAAATGACTGGCTCATCTTATCAGAAGGTCTTCAAGACATTTAGTACCTAATTCCAATTAAAACCCACTAGATAACCAATCATATAAGGAGGTAGAGTGTAAAGAGAAAGAAGAAGAAGAAAAGGAAAAACACAATGAAGTAGAGAGTGATGGAAAGGATGGAAATCCCAGTTACAAAGTAGGAGATATAAGAAACATACCCAAGAACCATAAAGGTTCTCAAATGCCTATACATGAACACTCAATGTTTAGGAAACAAACAAGGTGAACCTGAAGTACTAGTGGATGAAGGCAAATATGATATAGTTGCCATTAATGAAACATGGTGGGATGAAACTCATGACTGGAACGTACTGATGGAAGGATACAAACTATTCAAAAGAAACAGACCTAACAAAAGAGGAGGTGGAGTTGCATTATATATAAAAGATCACTACCTCTCCACAGAAATCCACAAAACCAAGGATGAAAACCTCTTAGAATCCATATGGGTCAATATAAAAGGAAAAAAGAATGACATTGCTATAGGTGTATACTACAGGCCACCCAACCAAGCAGAAGTAATAGACAATCTTTTTGCTAAACAATTAACAAATGTATGTAGGAAATATACCACAGTAGTTGTTGAATATGATAATGAGGAGGGAAACCTCATTGGTTCCCTTGTTAGGAGGGAAATTCAAGGGATGTCAGGTTCCAGAATGGCGTGGTAAAGGAAAACGCCAGACAACAGTGTGAAGGTTGTTGTAGTGTCTTTACCTTCCATGCTCCGGCACTTTCTGACAATCATCCAGTGCAGTTGTAGTGAAATATTGTCAGCGCTAGCCACTCTGTCCTCCCACCACTGCTTTAAAGGCTCCTGCGCTCTGCCCCGTGACTCTACCTCCCCGGCTCCACCCCCAGCCACACAATTGTCTTGCAGCCCCAGCTGCTCCACGTCTGTGTCCAGTAAGCCCTCATCAATCCTGGTCATCAGGGCATAAGCCCTGCCACTGCGCAGGCACGGGGTGTTCACGCCAGCATGGAGTCCGAACGCCGGCTGTTTCCGGCCCGAATGCTGGCTGTTTCCTGTCCAACACTCACCTGAGAGGTAGCAGCAGCCCCGGAGGCATCCGAGAAGATGGTGGTGGTGGCGGTCCTGGAAACAGCCACGAAGAGGGGCTCAGTCGCCAGGGTCAGACTCAGCCGGTGGTGGTCAGAAGGCAGGATGAGGCTTTCTGGGCACTGGGTATGTGGGGCTGCTGGCGTGTCTCTCTGTCATCCACTGTCCCTTTGGAATGGCAGTTCCAGCACGGTGGGGCTGGCATGCGGCTTCCCTACCACGAAGCCATCTGGAAGATAAAAGCCATAGTAAGGTAGGTCTTGGAACCCGCTCATCCCCCCTGTTTCAAGTAGTTTTAATCGTAGAAGGACACACAACAAGCCATCATTACAGGTATATATCTACATAAGACAGGAACCGGAAATACCTCACAGGAGCATCTGAAAGCAGCTCCTTGAGAGTCAGGGAACAGATCTCAAACTAATCCTGCCAAGACTGCAGACATAACCACTGTAACATCTTCCCTGTGAAGTTTCCGAAAGTTGCCCTAATTAATTAATGAGCCATGAGCCAAACTTCAAAAGAAATACAGTCATTTATTAGGAGCACCATTTCGGTAATATTCGGATGCAGTTAGAACTAATCCCACGTAGATTTACTTTCCCCTATGACCCTGTCTCTCCCTTCCTTCCTGGCCATGTCATAAATCACATTCTCCAATTAACCACTTTGGCTGGCTGTGAAATCCAACACCCTCCTTCTGATTGAGGTACGGAGGCATGTATGGAATGTATCTTCAGTTAGGGAAATCAATCAGCTCTATCAGTTCTCCCTCCCTCCTGCTCATGGCAACTTGAAAGCTTTGGAAGTTGACATTCCCTTTTTCATTAATACAACTATCACATTTTAAAACATTATAAGACCTTATTAACCTTATAAGCATTATATATATGCAATAAAATGATATAAAACACTGTATTATTAAAACATTATAAACATTAAAACATTATAAAACATTGTGAAACATGCAAAGTTCCAATGCAAGCAAGTGCAACATCTTCCCTTCATAGTAACACAACTATCACATATTAAAACATTATAAACCTTATTAAAACATTATAAAACATTGTAAAAGAGTTCAAATTGTAAAAGGGAACAATATCAACACTTTCTACAAGTTAAGTGTGTCAGGTGGTCGCGAACATTGGTCGCTGTGAGTGACGACAGGCCCTCTTGCGCCGACTGGCTCTCTTTGCACTATGGGCTTCTACGACCTCACTGGAACCGCTGGGCTCTTCTCGCTGCTTACTGGAGTGTCCGGCACTTGACTGCTATCGGATATACCCGCTTGCTCCGAGCTCTCATCAACATTAATCTGAGGCCCCATCCCCGTGCATTCCTCATTGTCCATGGGTAAGTGTGGCGTGGTAATATCAGATACGTCTGGCCTGTCCACAGGATATGTAAAATCTGGCCACTCAGCTACATGCAAGTCTACCCAATAGCGATGATACAAAGTACCTTCAACGTCCACTAAATAGAAACGTGGAGCCATGTTATGGAGGGTTGGTAGACCGCAACCTTATCTCTTTACAATTCACCAAACAGACAAGTCTCAGAAGAGTATAAACTAAACTGTTTTTATTTATATAAATAAAACAAAGTCTATTAAAAGAACATCAGTAGTCAGTTTCCTTTTGCGGTGTCCGGTCAGCTCTTTCTGCCATCCCTCTGTGCGATTGGAGTCCGGGTCTTTCTTCCTCAGAAGGAGGAGGCTTTAGTGACTTCAGCTTTGCCTCTGACCCCGAACTGAGTTGCCTGCTGGCTAGCAGCTCTTTATATACTGTCTCAGTGGCAGTTAGAAAAGCCCGGGAGATTCAAAGCTAGGAGCTGCGCTCTGATTGGCTTATTCAATTATCTAAGCCAAAGGTCATTAATAGGCACAGCAACTGGGAGGGAATTTTTCTCTCACAATCCCCTTCTCTGTGGCTATTTATGCCAAGTATAATTTTTTTTTACATGCAATACACCTTGTATACATTGAATATATACATACATAGTAATGACAAGTAGTACATTCTTCACATGACCAGAGGTACTTTGCCTAAGAGATATTGGTGTTGTTCCCGGGGTAATGGTTTAGTGAGTATATCTGCTATCTGTTCTTTAGTTTCACAAAATATTGTCTTAATAAAACCCATTTTAGACAGTTGTCTCACATGCTTGTATTTTATGTCAATATGACGTGACCTTTGCCTCACAGCGTCAGCCTTTGATATGTTAATGGCAGCCATATTATCCTCGTGAATAATAATAATAATAATAATTTTATTTCTATACCGCCCTTCTCCCGAAGGACTCAGGGCGGTGTACAGCCTATTAAAAGCACAAGACAAACATCAATTAAAATAATTAAAATTATTAAATAATTCGGCTCAATTTAAGACCCCAAAAATTAAAACACCTGATTTAAAATTATTACATTGATAACCCAGCTTGGTGGAACAACAGGGTCTTAAGGGCACAGCGAAATACCCGGAGGTCGGAGATCTTACGCATTTCCGGGGGCAGTTCATTCCATAGGGCTGGGGCTCCCACAGAGAAGGCCCTCCCCCTGGGTGTCGCCAGCCGGCATAGCTTGGCCGATGGCACCCTGAGGAGACCCTCTCTGTGAGAGCGAACTGGCCGGTGGGAGGCTATTGGTGGCAGAAGTCGGTCTCGAAGGTACCCGGGTCCTATGCTATGGAGCGCTTTAAAGGTGGTGACCAACACCTTGAATCGCACTCGGAAGACCACTGGGAGCCAGTGCAGCTCACGCAGGAGGGGTGTCACGTGGGCACATCGGGTTGAGCCCATAACCACCCGCGCGGCCGCATTCTGGACCAGTTGGAGCCTCTGAGTGCTCTTCAAGGGGAGCCCCATGTAGAGAGCATTACAGTAGTCCAACCGGGAGGTGACAAGGGCATGAGTGACCGTGCGCAAGGCGTCCCGATCCAGAAAGGGCTGCAACTGGCGAATCAGGCGGACCTGATAGAAGGCCCCCCTGGCCACGGCCGTCATATGCTCTTCTAAAGACAGCCGTGCATCCAGGAGGACACCCAGATTGCGAGCCCTCTCTGTGGGGGGCAAAGATTCACCCCCAATAGTCAGCGATGGCACCAGCTGACTATATCGGGACGCCGGAAGCCACAGCCACTCACTCTTGGAAGGGTTGAGTCTGAGCCTGTTTCTCCCCATCCAGACCTGCACGGCCTCCAGGCAGCGAGACATCACATCAAGGGCATTGTTGGGGTGGTCTGGGGTGGAAATGTACAGCTGGGTGTCATCAGCGTACAGATGACATTTCACCCCAAAAACCACGGATGATCTCACCCAGCGGTTTCACATCAATGTTGAACAGAAGGGGCGAGAGGACCAACCCTTGCGGCACTCCCCATACAAGACGCCTCGAGGTCGACCTCTGCCCCCCTGCCAACACAAACTGTGAGCGGTCGGAGAGGAAGGAGGAGAACCACCGTAAAATGGTACCCCCTATTCCTAACCCCCTCAACTGCTGCAGCATGATACCATGGTCGATGGTATCAAAAGCCGCTGAGAGATCTAATAGGACTAGGACAGAGGAGCAACCCCTGTCCCGAGCCCTCCAGAGATCATCCACCAACGCGACCAATGCCGTTTCAGTGCTGTACCCCTGTCTGAAGCCCGACTGGTACGGGTCCAAATAGATAGCTTCATCCAGGTGTCGGGGAAGCTGTCGTGCCACCACGCTCTCGACAACCTTCGCCACAAAACGAAGGTTGGAGACCGGACGGTAGTTAGCTAATTCAGCCGGGTCAAGGGAAGGCTTCTTGAGGAGGGGTCTCACCACCACCTCTTTCAAGGCGGCAGGAAAGGCACCCTCACTCAAAGAAGCACTTGTAACTCCCTGGAGCCAGCCTCGTGTAACCTCCCGGGAGGCCAGTACCAACCAGGAGGGACACGGGTCCAATAAACACGTGGCAGCACTAATCTTACCCAGAACCCTGTCCACATCCTCGGGAGCCACAGGATCAAACTCCTCCCAGATAATATTCTCAAGACCTCCCCTCGTCTCCTCCCGTGGACTCATCCAGTCGGATTCCAAGCCATCCCGAATCCGAGCGACTTTATCATGCAGGAATTGCACAAAATCCTCAGCACAACCCTGCAAGGGGTATTCCCGCGCTCCCCCCCCAGAGAAGGGAGTGGGTCACCCTAAACAGAGCAGCTGGGCGGTTCTCTGCAGATGCGATAAGAGCGGAAAAATGGTTAGATTTTGCCGCTTTTATCGCCACTAGGTAGGTCTTGATATAAGACCTCACCTGTGTCCGGTCGGAAACGGATTGACTAGTCCTCCAAATGCTCTCTAGGAGTCTTTTCCGACGCTTCATCTCTCTCAGCTCCTCAGAGAACCAAGGAGCCAATTGAGATCGGCATCGGGTCAGAGGCCACAAAGGCACGACGCGGTCCAAAGCTCCGGAGGCCGCACTCTCCCAGGCAGCCACCAGCTCTTCAGTCCGGCCCAAGCTCCGTCAGGAACCTTTCGGGGTCCATCAGGCGCCTGGGACGGAACCATCTGGTCGGTTCCGTCTCCCTGCGGTGGGGAAAAGCGGTAGGAAAGTCCAGGTGAAGGAGCGAATGATCTGTCCATGACAAGGGTTTAATATCTAGGTCCCCTCTACCAAGATCATTCAACCACTGACCAGAGACGAAAATCAAGTCCAGAGTGTGTCCCCCCATGTGAGTGGGGCCTTGAACTAACTGGGTCAGGTCCATAGCCATCATGGAAGCCATGAACTCCCGAACCACCTCTGACGCCTCACCCACAGATGGGAGGTTGAAATCCCCCATGACAATAAGTCTGGGGGTATCAACCGCCACCCCGGCAATGACGTTGAGTAGTTCGGGCAGGGTCGCTGCCACGTGGCAGGGAGCCAGGTACGTAGTCAGCAAACCCATCTGCACCCCACGGCCCCACTTCACATAAAGGGACTCACATCCAGCTATCTGAGGAACAGTGGTCTCCCTCGGACAAAGACTTTCCCGAATAATCACTGCCACTCCCCCACCCCTCCCCTGGGCCCTTGGCTGATGAAATGCAGGGAAACCTGGTGGGCACATTTCAACGAGGGGACCCCCCCTCTTGGCCCAACCAGGTCTCCGTAATACCAGCCAGGTCTGCACCCCCCTCTAAAATAAGGTCACAAATGAGGGGGGCTTTATTAACAACCGACCTGGCATTACACAACATCAGCCGCGGACCCTGGGCCTGAGACTCTGTGCAACCCAGTACACGAGTCGCGCATTGGGGGCCGGAGTGCGCAATTGCTCGTAAACAGCGTGTGTGCACCCCCGATACATGATATGGCCCCCTGCGCCCGTCATATCTGCCCCTCCCACTCATTATTTCAATTTCGTTGCCCTTCCTGTCGCCCCCCTGCTCCCCAGTTAAATTACTTTTCACAACCCCTCTGCTGCAGCCAATCGCCCCATCACCCTGCTCGGTGGGTATCTAAACCCCCCCAGGTCCACCTTTATAACCCCCACCCATCCTCCCGGGTCCCCTTAAAATTTTCCTTAAAAATTTAGATAAAAAGCCCCTCAACCCCCTCTTCGCTGCATGCCATCTCTCGGGGTTCCAAAACCCGTCATCAAGATAGGCCCTCGATAACATGGAGGGCCAGGCCTGCGAGAGGGGGGAGTCTTGCAGCGCGAAGAGCTCAGCCGGTGAATACATCCTAAAATCTGTCTGGGGCAAATGAACGAGTCCAAGGATTCAATGGTGTTGATTAAAAAGGTCCGGGAGAGAAAGTTCACCATTCCGGCATGGGTCATATTTATAGGATACACAGGTTCTTCCCACAGATTCATTAAAAGGTCATCGAATCAGATCAAATTGTTTGATGCCTTGGACAGACACACATACTCTGCCTCAGCAGTAGAAGTGGCAATCAGCTTCTGTTTCCCTGAATACCAGTGGATAGGGCTTCCATTAAGTAATACAACATACCCCGAAGTACTCTTCCTGGACTTGATGTTCCCTGCCCAATCCACATCTGTATAACAACATAAATTTGGTCTGTACTGTGCAGTACTCTTCAGATACCTAAGGACCCTCTTGATCCCATTCCAATGAAATTGAGTGGAGTTTTCAGAATGCCTGGACAATACGTTTACAGCTAGACTAATATCTGGCTTTGTCCATCCTGCAATGTACAATAGTGATCCTATTACAGATTTGTAGAATGTCTTCTGCTCAAACTCTGCACTTTCAACATACATGTTTTTGAGAAAGTCCGTTTGCATGGGAGTGTCACAGGGCTTGGCCTCTGCCATGCTGCATCTTTCAATTAATTCTAAAACTTTATCCTGCTGAGAAAGCTCAAACCCCTTCTCAGTCTTAACGAATTGGACACCCCAAAATTTGTCAATTCGGCCTAGAGGCTTTAGGGCAAAATTCTTGCCTAATTCGTCAGAGAATATTTTACATCTGCTCTCAGATTTGCAGATGTACAAAATGTCGTCTACATAGACCAAAACAGTTTCTTTGGTGCCCTGGTGACTTCTGATGAATACACATTCATCAGCCGATGAGGCAGAAAAACCCATCTGCCTTAGACGTTTGGTAAGACATTCGTACCACCTCCTGCCTGATTGCTTGAGACCACAGAGGCTTTTATTTAAAAGCCAAACATCACCTTCCTGATGATCTACACCCTGAGGAGCTTTGACATATAATTTTTTGTCCAATTTGGCGTGTAATTAGGCAGTTTGTATATCAAATTGGTACACACTCTCCCCGTGCATGGCAGCTATGGTGAGTGCAGTCTTATGGTGGGTGCACTGTAGGCGAGAAGGTATCAATGTAGTCATCAGGAAATCTCTGTGAGAAGCCCTGTGCAACCAACCTCGCCTTATAAATAAACTTCCCTTTCTCAACAGGTTTCTTCTTGAAGACCCATCTAGTGCCAATTACCTTCTTACCTTTTGGTAATTTTGTTGGTGTGAATACCTCTAATTTCTTTAGACTGTCCAATTCAATATCCATTGCAGTACACCAATTCTCCTGCTCTTTTTCAGATAGTGTTAACACATCCTCATATCTTTGAGGTGTGGTTGAGATCTGATCAACAGAAGTAACAAAACCTTTGTATCTCTTGGGCTTCTTGCCCCTAGTGGATCGAATTGGTCTATTAATTGGTTCTTCACCTGAATCAGAGCTATCTGATGAGCTATCCTCCTCATTACTGCTATTCTGAACTTTTAGAGTGGAGTGCCCCTTTTTCCAGGCTACTCCCTTCCTTTGCTTTAGTATTCCTTTTAAAGGTCTGGAGGGTATGCGTTCTCCCTCATCCTCAGATCCAGATGTTTCACCATCACTAGATGGATTTTCTGACACATTGTTTATCTGTTTGTCCAAATTACGAAGAGGATTGGGAGTTAGGATCTCGTTGACGTGAATCCTGCTCCAATTTGTACTCTCATGAAAAGTAGCTGACCTGGATATTACTATTTTTCTGTTTGAGTCCATGAACCTGAAAGCTTTAGAGCCTGTTTCGTAGCCAACGAACCTTAATTTAGCTGAGACTTTATCTCCCTTTTTTCTAAATTCCTTGGGGATGTGGACATCGACCATCACTCCAAATACATGAAGATGCGTTAATCTTGGCTTATGGCCATACACTACCTCATGGGGTCTTTTGCACCACACTGGACCATACCCGTTTGAGAGTGTAATTTGCATACAAAGCAGCTTCTGCCCAATATGAGAAATCTAGGTCAGCATCCTCAAGGGCGCACCTCATCATTGCCTGCAGTACACCATTTCTCCTCTCCACCACCCCGTTCTGAAAAGCGGAGTAAGGGACGGTACGCAAATGGACTATGCCCTTCTCCTTCAGCCAACCAGAGAACTGAGCTGACTTAAACTCAGTTCCTCTGTTGGTCAAGATCTTCTGGATGTTGACCTTGTGCTGATTCTCAATCAGACTGCAGAATTCCTTAAATTTGGATAAGGCCTGATCCTTGGATTTGAGAAGATAGACAAATCTGAACCTGCTATGGTCATCAACAATGGTCAAGAAGTAACGATTCTTACCAATGGAGGGTTTCAAAGGACCCATCAAGTCCATGTGTACCAACTGGAATATGCCCTCAGACTGTCGCTCTGATTTCCTGGGCGCTGGCCTCACTTTGGATTTTGCACTCCTGGAAACGGAAAAATCCATAAAAATATTACAATCTTTAATTCTAATCCCCTTGGAGCACTCAGGCTCTTTCTGCACTGCAGGGAAACTCATATGACCCATTCTGTGATGCATGAGGTGAGCACACTCATCGTGTAGTGGCTTGCCAATAGAGATTTCATTGGCGTCCTCGGGCCTTTCATCGCCTTGTTCCAGATTAAAGCTCACACACCTTTTACATTTTGAATCATATTTACAATTGTAATTACAACCCCTCTTTCCTTGGGTACTCTCGGTCTCATCATCTGATTCTGGCTGAGGTCCCTCATCACTATCAGAAGCAGTGACCTGGTTGCTGACATTAGACTCCTCAGCTCTCACAATAGGAGAGTAGTAGGGCAGACCATTAATCTTTAAAACTTCCCCAACTATATCTTTATCATTGGTGACTATAGCAGTACCTTTTGTAAACAACACTTCTATCTTTGTGTTTTCACTTATTTTTATGGTGCTAAGCAAGTTGTGATCAATCTCAGGTACATACAGAACACCACTAACCTCCCCAAGCCTGGGGATGAAAACCTTCCCAATACCAGTGACCTTTGCCCTTATGCCATTGGCAACCTTGACCATAGACTTATGGTCTTTTAATTCAATAAATAATTTTTGGTCACTTACAATATGTTTACTTGCCCCACTGTCCAACAGCCACAGTTGTTTAAGTTGTTTCTTTGAAAGTTTTGACTTAGCAGTCTCAACCACAACAGCAAAATTGTTCGTGAAGTTAAATTTGTCCTTTTTGTCATCTTTCCTTGGCCACCTGTCCCTTCTCTGGCTAGAAGGGTTGTTTTATGGCTTTCTATGTGGGGTAGGTGATCTCCTTCTGTACCTGTCACCCGAAGGTGCCCTTTGACGCGCCCTGGCGTTGGCATTACATGGGCAGTTTCTTTTGTAATGGTCCCTGGATCCACTGTTAAAACACTCCCCAACAGTGTTGACCCTGTCAGGGCTATTAGATCTCCTTGGTGGCCTCTCCTTCCTGTGGAAGGCCGCCCTGTCCTTCCTCAGGTTGTCCTCTGCAATAAGTTTACCAGACAGGACTTCCAGGGACATACCCTCATAGCTGGTATTATCCAATTGGGAAATAAAATTATTCCAGCTAGAATCTAAAGAATTAATTGTAATACTGATTAAGCTCTGTTCAGACACAGGCTCCCCCCTTAAAATTAGTTCCTACCTCATTTTGTTGAGCTCACAAAGATGCTCATTCATATCTGCCCCTGTCCTCAATTTAGCAGAATGGAATTCTCTGGAAATCCTGCTGGTTGTATTTGAATTTTTACAATAGAATAAATTAAACAATTTTTCCCAAACTTCACATATACTTAAATTATGTGGAATACTTGGATATAATGCTGGATCAATTGACAGTAACAATGTGCAAAAAGCTTTGTGGTGCAGTAAATCAATTTCCAGAGTCCAGGGTTTAGGGGGAGGTTCTAACAATAGTGACAGCACATTCTCTTTCATTAGAATCACCTGAACCCCTTTTACCCATTCCTTCAGATTTTTCCCATTCACGTTTAAAGTTTTAAACCCGGGCGGCAAAATGCTTGTATTTGCAGGCATTGAAACAGATAGCTGCTGCTGTCCATGGTTCTGTAAGTTTTGAAAAGGACAATACGGCATCGGTATTGAAGCAGCCAGCTTGAATCCTATTGGCCGGCTGTTTGACAGTTGCCCCTCCCTAGTGGGAGGAGTTGAAACACCGAACTGCGCAGGCACGCAGCTCATTCTCGTCGGGACACCGAGGAGTGAGGAGCTCCTTGGCTGCTCCTCTGCAGAAGGCCTCGGGCCTGCCTCTGGGACCTCAGCCTCAGCTGGAGTAGTCCCAGAAATGGCCCTGAAGGCTGGAGATGCCTCAGGAGAGTCTGCCATGTTGAAAACAGGTAAGGAGCGGGCCACAGCCATTGAAAGGGTGTTGGGACGGGCTGCTGTCTCACAGTAGGTGGGAGGGAGCTGAAAAGTGGCCCCGAAGGCTGCTGTTAGTGTCTTGATCACATTTGTGATCTCAAGCTCAGTAGGCGAGCTTCTTGACTTTGTTGCCTGGGTCACCGCGACCGGGATGGTTGCCTGGGCGCAGGCTCATTTGGCCGGTGCCAGTGGTGTGTTCGGCACGGCTGGGACCAGCGGTGCTGCTGCTGCCAGGGGAGCTAGCCCTTCAGTTGGCTGGTCACTTTGGGTCATAGATGGCACCATGTTAAGTTGGCCATCCTGAATTAGGAGCTGGCCGGGCGCCATGCTATTTGGCAGGAAACTTGAAGATGGCAGTCTGTAGTTTCCCGCCCTCACCTCACTAGTGGTGAAAGGGGTTGCAGGACAGGACTGGGTGGTTCTTACTGATCCGACGCTGTCCTGGATCTCAGTCCTGTCCCTCGCTGTTGTCGCCGTGGTCGTGATCCATAGTAGGGCAGTGAGGTCAGCAACCGGGTCTTCGCTTGCTGCTAGCAAGCCGAACGCTTGAAGTATTGCTGACCTCATTTCATCCCTCTCTGCCGGGTTCATGGTCGAGGCTAGAAGAGGCGTCCTTCTGGTCTCGGCTTCTGCGGGCAGAGGGTGTTCGCTCATGGCGGCGAGTAGTTCGTGAACCAGGATACTCGCTTTGGGATTTGTCGTCCCTCTGGTCTCCTGTGCGATTGATGCCTGGGGCGCTTCAGCCGAAGTCGTCCTGGCCTTGGATTCCATCGGTCGGCGTCGGGATGCCATTTGCCTGGTGAAGGCTTGGGTTACGATTCTTCCCTTCCATGTCGACTTGATTGTCGGCATGTTTGTTTAGTATATTGTAATGTGGATAAGGTTTTAACCATCCTCTGCTACCAATTGTTATGGAGGGTTGGTAGACCGCAACCTTATCTCTTTACAATTCACCAAACAGACAAGTCTCAGAAGAGTTTAAACTAAACTATTTTTATTTACATAAATAAAACAAAGTCTATTAAAAGAACATCAGTAGTCAGTTTCCTTTTGCGGTGTCCGGTCAGCTCTTTCTGCCATCCCTCTGTGCGATTGGAGTCCGGGTCTTCTTCCTCAGAAGGAGGAGGCTTTAGTGACTTCAGCTTTGCCTCTGACCCCGAACTGAGTTACCTGCTGGCTAGCAGCTCTTTATATACTGTCTCAGTGGCAGTTAAAAAAGCCCGGGAGATTCAAAGCTAGGAGCTGCACTCTGATTGGCTTATTCAATTATCTAAGCCAAAGGTCATTAATAGGCACAGCAACTGGGAGGGAATTTTTCTCTCACAAGCCACTTGTTATAAGCAGCTACCCATTTTCCAGTGACCTGTTCGATCTCCAGGCAGCGGTTTCATCTGAATCTGTTCCCCAATCTTCAATTCTGGCAAATCTCTAGCTGAGTTGTCATATTGCCTTGACCGCTTGTCTCTTCAGCCGTAACTTTTCTGGAACCCCTTGTATCACAGAGGGCTCAAGCAGCTTGTTGGCCACTGGTAGTGATGTCTTTAGTCTCCTTGCCATCAGTCTCTGTAATACCCTCAGATGGGATATTTCTCCAATGTAGAATGGCTTTCCATGGATCTTTACCTTCACTGTGAGCTTTCCTACAGAGATTCTTAGTGATCTTTACAGCTGATTCAGCTTTGCTGTTAGCTTGCGGATGACGCGGTGAAGAGGTAACATGCTCGAACTCCCACTCAGCGGCAAATTTCCTAAATTGTAAACTCATAAACTGAGGACCATTATCTGAGATCACTTTATCTGGTTGGCCATAATGTGCAAACTGAGTCTTGCATCTCTTAATGGTAGTCTCAGCTGAACAGTCCGTAAGGGGTTCAATTTCCCAAAAGTCAGAATAATGATCAACTAATATTAGATACTCTTTTCCTGCATAGTTGAACAAGTCCATACTAACAATCTGCCAAGGACGTGATGGTATCTCGTGTGACATCATGGTTTCTCTTTGTAGTGAATATGCATATTCATTGCAGGTGGAACAATTGCTAACAAAGTCCTTGATTTTGCCCTGCATGTTGGGCCAGTAAAGTGTATCACGGGCTTGTCTATAGCATGCCTCTCCGCCAATATGGCTCGAGTGTATGCGCAATAACATCTCTGCTCTCATTGACCTAGGCACTATGACTCTTGGGTCCTTGTACAAGATTCCGTTTTGTATGGTGATCTCATCTCTGAAAGACCAATATTCCCTCACTATTGCCGGAACTGCCTCCTTCTCATCCAGTCACCCGCTCATAACAATAGCCTTCAGTGCCTGTAAACCTACATCAGTACCTGTGTGCTGCCTAAAATGACATAGCCTCTGATTTGTGACATTAAGATAGTCTGCTTGATTAACTTCGGCGAAAAAAGTTGTTGTTGCAACCAGCAAACCGTCTGATGCTCATGTTCTCCTCCGAGTGTCACCTGATCTAACGTAGCCCTACTCAGGGTATCATTAATATACATTTCACATCCTGGCTTGTAGACAACATTAATGTTGTAATTCTGCAAACTAAGCATCATGCTCCGCAGACGTTTGGGAGTGCACAAAAGGGGCTTCTTGAATATGGCTATTAGCAGCTTGTGATCAGTTTCGGCTGTGATTGTATCCCGGCCCTAAAGATAATGATGGAAATGCTGGCAGGCAAATACAACACTTAAGCATACCTTTTCAATTTGAGCATAATTCAACTCGGCAGAAGAGAGTGCTCTGGACACGTATGCAATCGGCTGACCTTCTCGCATTAGGCAACATCCTAGGCCTCTGATGGCGAACCTATGGCACACGTGCCACAGGTGGCATGCCGAGCCATATTGGTGGGCACGTGAGCATTGCCCTAGCTCAGCTCCAGCATGCATGCGTGTACTGGCCATCTGATTTTTGGGCCTTCTGGGCCCACTGGAAGTTGGCAAACAGGCTGTTTCTAGCCTCCGGAGGGCCTCCAGGGAGGTGGGGAAGGCTGTTTTCTCCCTCCCCAGGCTCCTAGAAAGCCTCTGGAGCCTGGAGAAGGCCAAAAAAAAGGCCTTCAGGTCCCACCAGAAGTTGGGAAAAGGACTATTTTCGGCCTCTGGAGGGCCTCCGGGTGTCGGGGAAGTCCATTTTCACCCTCCCCAGGCTCAAGGAAAGCCCGGCTCAAAGAAAGCCAGGCTCAAAGAAAGCCAGAAATTTTGCTAAATAGGTAACAAATCCGATGTCAGGTTCTGACGTTGTCTTAAATAAATCACATTTTCCAAACAAATAGTCTTTGATGAAATCTTTCATTTATTAAGGACGAACATGTCTGGTCCCGACTCCATCGGTGCCAGTACTGACCTGCTAACCCCCAAACCCTTCCCTTTCCATCCCTCAATTCTCATTCTCATTGGCCATCTTTCAAGTCCCTCTCACTATTTATTTTATTTATTTATTTTATATTAAATTTATAGACCGCCCTTCTCCCTGAGGACTCAGGGCGGTGTACAGCCGGAATTAAAAAACACATAATATAAACAATAAGAACAATTAAAAATAGAATAATAAATTTCGGCTCAAATTAAAAATACCAATCCCCATAAAATTTAAAATTTAAAATACTGCTTAAGCCAGCCCGGCTTGTTTGAAGAGGTAAGTTTTCAGGGCACGACGGAAGGCACTGAGGTCTGGGATTTTCCTTATCTCGGGGGGTAACTGATTCCAGAGGGTAGGTGCCCGCACAGAGAAGGCTCTCCCCCTGGGGGTCGCCAGCCTACATTGTTTGGCTGACGGCACCCCGAGGAGGCCCTCTCTGTGGGAGCACACGGGTCGATGGGAGGTCGTCTGTGGCAGTAGACGGTCCCGTAGATAACTAGGTCCTATGCCATGGAGCGCTTTAAAGGTGATAACCAACACCTTGAAACGCACCCGGAAGACCACTGGGAGCCAGTGCAGCTCGCGCAGAAGTGGTGTTACATGGGAGCGCCACGTTGCTCCCATCACTACCCGCGCGGCCGCATTCTGGACCAGTTGGAGCCTCTGGGTGCCCCTCAAGGGGAGCCCCATGTAGAGAGCATCACAGTAATCAAGGTGAGAGGTGGCAAGGGTGTGAGTGACTGTGCACAGGGAATCCTGATCAAGAAAGGGCCGCAACTGGCGAATCAGGCGAACCTGACAGAAAGTCCCCCTGGTGACAGCCGTCAGATGGTCCTCTAAGGACAGCTGCCTATCCAGGAGGACTCCCAGATTGCGAGCCCTTTCTGTGGGGGCCAAAGACTCGCCCCCAATAGTCAGCGATGGAGTCAACTGACTATATCGGGATGCCAGGAGCCACAGCCACTCAGTCTTGGAGGGGTTGAGCCTGAGCCTGTTCCTCCCCATCCAGGTCCGCACAGCCTCCAGGCACTGGGACATCACTTCAAGGGCATCGTTGGGGTGGTCTGGGGTGGAGATGTACAGCTGAGTGTCATCAGCGTACTGATGGTATCTCACCCCAAAACCACGGATGATCTCGCCCAGCGGCTTTACATAAATGTTGAACAGAAGGGGCGAGAGGACCGATCCCTGCGGCACTCCACAGATGAGAGGCCTCGAGGTTGACCTCTGCCCCCCTGTCAACACATACTGCGACCGGTCGGAGAGAAGGGAGGAAAACCACTGCAACACGGTGCCTCCCACCCCAGCTCTTCCAACCGGTGCAGCATGATACCATGGTCAATGGTATCAAAAGCCGCTGAGAGATCTAACAGGACCAGAACAGAGGAGCAACCTCTGTCCCGAGCCCTCCAGAGATCATCAACCAACGCGACCAATGCCGTTTCCGTGCAGTACCCAGACCTGAAACCTGACTGGAACGGATCTAGATAGGATGCTTCCTCCAGGAATTGTGCGACCACGCTCTCAACAACCTTCGCCATAAAGCGAAGGTTGGAGACAGGACAAAAGTTGGCTAATAATGCTGGGTCCAGGGACGGCTTCTTGAGGAGCGGCCTCACCACCGCCTCTTTCAAGGCAGTGGGGAAGTGACCCTCACTCAATGAAGCATTAATAATGCCCTGGAGCCAGCCACGTGTAACCCCCCGGGAAGCCAGTACCAACCAGGAGGGACACGGGTCCAATGAACATGTGGCCGCACTAAGTCTCCCCAAAATCTTGTCCACATCATCGGGAGTCACAGAGTCAAACTCTTCCCAGGTGATACTCTCAAGACTAGTCCTCGCCACCCTGCCCTGATCTACCCAGTCGGAGTCCAAGTCCCCCCGGATCTGCGTGATTTTGTCATACAGGTATTGTCCAAATTCTTCCGCCCTGCCTTCCAAGGGATCCTCCCGCACTCCCGGATGGAGCAGGGAGCGGGTCACCCTAAACAGGGCGGCTGGACGATTCCCTGATGACGCAATAGAGGCAGAAAAGTAGTTAGACTTTGCCGCCTTTATCGCCACTAGGTAGGTCTTAATATGCAACCTTACCAGTGTTCGATCAGATTCAGCACGACTGGCCCTCCAACCGCTCTCTAGGCGTCTTCTCCGGCGCTTCATTTCCCTCAGCTCCTCGGTAAACCAGGGAGCTGCACGGGATTGGCACCGGGTCAGAGGCTGCAAAGGCACGACACGGTCTAAGGCTCCACCAGCCGCCCGATCCCAGGCAGCTACTAGGTCCTCTGCCGAGCCGTGTGCCAGCTCCTCAGGAAATGGCCCAAGCTCCGTCTGGAACCTCTCAGGGTCCATCAGGCGCCTGGGGCGGACCCATATAGTAGGGTCCGCCTCCCTGCGGCGGGGTGTAGCGGTTCAAAGATCTAGGCGAAGGAGTGAGTGGTCAGACCATGACAAGGGTTTGATGTCTATATCCCCTACAACTCGACCACTCAACCACTGGCCAGAGACAAAAATCAAGTCCAGAGTGTGTCCTCTTCTGTGAGTGGGGTCATGCACTAACTGGGTCAGGTCCATGGCCGTCATGGAAGCCATGAACTCCCGGGCCGCCTCAGACATTTCGCCAGCGGATGGCAAGTTAAAGTCACCCATGACTAAAAGCCTGGGTGTCTCAACTGCCACCGTGGCTACCACGTCGAGTAGCTCAGGCAGGGCTGTTGCTACGTGGCAGGGAGCCAGGTACGCAAGCAGCAAGCCCATCTGAACCCCATGACCCCATCTCACAAAGAGGGACTCACATCCGGCGATCTGTGGCACAGTGGTCTCCCTCGGACCCAGATCCTCGTTTATAATAACCGCCACCCCCCCGCCCCTCCCATAGGCCCTCGGTTGATGAAATGCTCTGAAACCTGGTGGGCACATTTCAGTCAGAGGGAAACCACCCTCTGGGCCCAACCAGGTCTCCGTAATACCCGCTAGGTCCGCTCCCTCCTCGTGTATAAGGTCGTGGATGAGGGGGGCCTTATTTATTACGGACCTGGCGTTGCACAGCATCAGTCGAAGGCCTGGGTCCTGAGAATCTGCGCCACCTAGTAACTGGGCAGAGCCTTGGGGGCTGGGGTGAGCAATCGCTCTCAAATAGCAAGTGTGCGCCCCCAACACATGATGTGGCCCCCTACTCCCGTCGTATCTGCCCCTCCCATCTACCGTGCAGATGGTACAACCCTCCTGGATGTCGCTCCCCATTTTCTCCCCAGTCCCTCGTTCTGCACCTCCCCAGCCGTTGCCCCATGCCGGGCTATGCTCTGACCTTGGCGGATTCCCCCCCCCCATCCCCACTGGTCAACTGTCTAAAATTATTTAAGAAATAACTATTATTAACCCCCCTCCCACCCCTTAAAATCTTAAAAAATCTATCTAAAAAACCCCATAAACCCTTCCTTGCCCCATGCCATCTCTCTGGACTCCAAAGTCCATCATCGAGATAAGCCCTTGGAAGTGTAAGGGGCCACACCTGCGAGAGGGGGGAATCTCGCAGGGCGAGGAGTTCTGACACTGTATACATCAGATCATCATGGATAGGGATAGTCCAAGGTTAGGAGACGCCAGATGTTATGACATGGGGAAATTCCGGTCCCTGGCTCAGGCCACCAGTCCATTGCCCTCTCACAGTAATGGAAAAGAGGGAGGTACGCACCATTCGACCCACGGAAGATTCTTGGCCAGCCATCCTCTCACGAGACCAGCCCGTAGAACTTAGATGACAACTCGGTGGTGAAGGTAGTCGTATTCCGCCTCCCAACGGCCTGAGTCCCTAGGTCCGGTGCCCCATGCAGGTTAGGAGAGCCTAAGGTCCAATCCCCTAGCTCAGAAGGAGGTTTTAGGTCGAAAAAAAAAAGATTGGGTGAGGGGAAGTTTTCTATAGGCAGGAGTTTCAGAGGCGGCAAGATGAAAAGAAGGGGGGAGTGGGAGTAATTCAGCAAGCCAGGATAGCGGGGTAGCTGTGACCTTAGACAGGCCTACAAGGGCCCCAGCTGGTCCAAGGAAGGAGGAGGGGGGGGAGAATTCAGGTCGTAAAAAACCAAGTCATCTTCCAGCCCCCTCAACCCCTCAACTTCCATTTTGGTGGAATAATGCTCCCCAGTTCTTCCCCCCCACATTCATCTTAAAGGGGGGGTCTCCAGGTCTGTATGGGGTAGCCCACCCCCAAGGCTTACACACTCCAGTCGCCTGGGAATGTCCATTGGGTAGCTGATAAAAGTCCCACGCCGCCTCAGCAGATCAAGTGGGGTCTATAGGCCTTCAGGAGTTGCCCCCGACATCGGCTGCCCTCCCCGTGACTGCCGTCACGGCCGCTGCCGCCACCGCCGCCGCCGCCATTGGCCCTTCCGCGGTCACCCCCAGCCCCCTTGGCCTCTCCAGATGACATACGAGGCCTCCAGGGGCATAGGGAGCCTCCACAGGGGTCTCCAGCATCGCAGTCTTCAGCGGCCGCCGCCGCCGCCCCGCCGGTCATCAGGAGGCCGCCGACATCTTCACAGCCACCCTGCCAGGCCACGCCCATCGCCGAACGCCGTCTCCCGCCGCCATCCTTACCACCGTCCTCCTGTGGAGCCGAGATGACCTGGGGAGCTAACAAGCTCTCAGGAACATCCCTCAGGTACTCCTTTTCCTGGGCAGGGGGTCATAGTTGTTCAAATCGACCCCCCTAAGCCCCCTAGACCAAGGCATCACCCCCCCCAACGATCGGAGCTCTAGCGTCGAGACTCCATCTTGGGGCATGCGCAAAGGATATTACTACTTCACCTCACAGGAATGTCCCCCTCCCAACCCATCTCCTAGGTGATATTTTCTGCCAGGTAGTAACTGTGTGAAATGTCAACCTGCTTCTTCTCTCTCCTTTTCCTTTTTTTTTCTTCATGTCAGCACTGGGACGAATGAAACTTGGGGTGCTGACATCCGATAAATCTCTGCACTGATTTAACATCAGCAGGCAGTGGCATCTCCACAATGGCTCTAATCTTATCTGGATCAGCTTTTAAACCTTGTGAGGACAAAATATGCCTATGGAAGTGGACTTTGTGCACCTTAAATTGCAACTTCTTTACACTGAGCCTTAACCTCACTTGCCTGCACCGATCTAATAGTGCTATTAGCTTCTCATCATGATCATGCTCAGCTTCTTTGTCTGTTTCACCACAGCCAACTATAAGAATGTCATCAGCTATTGGCTCAATTCCACTGAGCCCACTCAATCATTTGTGCTGCTTTCGTTGATACACCTCTGGTGCTACAGAAACTCCAAAGGGTAATTTAAGCCATCTCTTTCTACCCCATGGGGTCCAGAATGTAGTCATATAGCTACTCATTTAATCCAGTTTGCACTGTAAGAAGGCATCTCTAGCGTCAACAAGCGTAAAACCCGTGCTTTGGGTAGCTTGTGCAAAACGTCATCGAGCGTTGGCATTAAATAGTGTGACCGTTTCAGGGCCATATTCAGAAACTTGGGATCAATGCAAATTCTAATCTTCTCCAGCCTCCTAATAACAACCATGTTGCTTATCCAGTCAGTGGGCTCAGTTACTGACGTAATATGTGTCACTGCGTTCTTGTATTTCCCAGCTGAGCTGTCATTTTTGGTCTAATAGGCTTACTGTAGTTTTGCCAAGTTTTGTTATCAGTATTAAGTGCGCAAGCGTGCATTCCTTTCTAGCCTCCATTATCCTTCTTCTTACTCCTTTGTTCTCCTGCCAAGAGGTGAGGCAGGAACGCTGGCAAGATGTAGTCAATTAATTAGATAGTAAGAGTTATCTTTATTTTTACTTTACAATAAAATGAGTTTTCATAGAAATACTTCTTCGGGTTTTATTTTCTTAATGTATACTTTCGAGGAGAAGCCTCGGTCCAAACCTCTAAACCAGGGTGCGATTATCCCAGAGCCAGGATGGGATCAATCAACTCCCTGACAATATGTCCTTCCGCCTCATACTTATCCAGTTGTGCTTTAACCTGCTGCTTAATAGCTATAGGCACATTGTGTGATGCACTTTGTACTGGGGAAATAGTAGGGTCAAGTTCAAAATGAAGCTCTCCTGGAACAGATACTATGGGGCCCTCAAACACCTCCTGGTATACTTGGAGGATTTGCTGTTTTGTCAATGGCCCCACCAGAGATTTAGGAGGGTAACT
>WNWU01013667.1:10144-21506 GCA_012654045.1 Ptyas mucosa
CCCCCCCCCCCCAAAAAATGGTCTTTCTGTATCAGGAGTGGCCAACTGCAGCAATTTATTTTTACCCCTTGTGGATTTTCAGCTTTTCAAGCCATGCTGGTTCAAGAATTCTGGGAATTGAAGTCCGCAAGTCTTAAAGTGGCCACAACAGACATGGCTGTGCTTTGCAAAATCCTCTTTGGCGCCCTCTGGAGGCCGCTGACATAGCTCAGTAATACCTGAGGATTCCCAGCTGAATATCTACAATTGTCTGAAAATAAATCAGTCGGGAAAAAAGACTCTTGCCTCCTGTCCTTTTCTCTTTATATGTGGCTTATAATGTATCTTGTAACTGCAGCAACTTTCAAAGTTGTGTAACTGTGACTCAGGGACAACTCTACCCTTTCTATCTCTACGGTCATGGGAAGCCAGCACTGCCATCGGAATGACGCATGTGTAATGCTTTCTGTAGTTCCGCAGAGGACTACAATTCCCGGCACCCTCCTCTTTCTTCAACTGGGCTGTTCTAACAGATGAACAGAGTTTGAAGGGACCTTGGCGGTCATCTAGTCCAACCCCAACCCCCAAGCCCGCCCAAGCAGGAGACCCTACACCATTTCTCACATTAAATATAAAATGTGATTAAATATAAAAGGAAATTAAAAAGGAGCAGAAATTCTGTGTCTGTTAAAATTCTTTCAGTTTTCCCCTCACCATCGTCTTTAGGAGTAGCTCTAACTGCCCCAGAGAGAACGTCTGAATGCACTTCGGTGCAAGCGATTGCGAAGGGACACGCACCCGTGTTTGTGCAAAACGTTGCCTAGCTCGCTAGGGCTGCATTTGTGCAATCACAAACTCTGGTTGACATCGCACAGTGGCCGTGTTTAGATGAACAAGCTATGCTGATTGTGGTCTTTCTGTGCCATATAATACATGTAGGTATATACACAATGACCCTTTAAGAGCTGTATGCAACAGAGTTTCATTTTTAATGTATGCCAATTAGTGTACATTCAAAGTGACAATAAAGTTTATTCTATATTTCCTATTCTATTCTATTTCGATTCGCGCAGCAGACTGAGCCACAAGCAACCTATCGTAGCTCGTGCTCACATGTGAACCTAGCCAGAGAAGTCTTGGGCAGTGGTGAAATTCAATTTTTTTTTTTTACTACTGGTTCTGTGGGCGTGGCTTTGTGGGCGTGGCAGGGGAAGGATACTGCAAAATACCCATTTCCTTCTCACTCCTGGGAGAAGGATATTGCAAAATCTCCATTCCCACCCCACTCCAGGGGAAGGATACTGCAAAATCCCCATTCCCTCCCCACTCCGGTTGAAAGGATATTGCAAAACCTCCATTCCTACCCTACTCTGGGGCCAGCCAGAGGTGGTATTTGCCAGTTCTCCAAACTGCTCTAAATTTCCGCTACCGGTTCTCCAGAATCTGTCAGAACCTTCTGGATTTCACCCCTGGGTCTTGGGTGATCTCTGCAGGGATTTTTTTGTAGATCATTCACTACTTGCTTCTATTCTTCTTCTTCTTCTTCTTTGTCATTTAATGACGCCATAATCCCTTGGGGCAATTTACTGGCCAGATGCCTTTCCTGTCACCAATGCGGAGTTTTGTTCGGCAGAGATATTCTCATTGTGCCCAGAGCGAGGGAAAAATATCTGCCTCTGCCTAGGATCGAACTCACAGCCTCCTGATTGTGAGCCTCTAGGCCAAGTCAGTTTCTTCCATTGATTGTGATTAATGATTTTTTTTTTCCAGGAGTGTCCGTCACAGGAGGCTTCTTGGAGATCTTACAAGCTGTAGCAAAAACTCAACCCAGGTGGAGCTTGCCCGGTGCACCTAGGTGAGAGGCAGTTGGGCTCGTTCAGGATTCGGCACCTGGAGAGAACCAAATGGTCCTCTGGAAGCAGTCCAGCCTACTTCTGCTGCCTTGGCTGAAAGGGAGAACCAAACCTACAACCAACTACAGGTGGTAGTTCTCTGGGACCACCAGAACTTCTCCCCTAACAGGTCTTGCAAGAGAGCCACGCCTCCTCTCCGACATTCAGCCCAAATTCTCCAAATTCTGGAGCAACCCACTGAAGAAACAGAAGTTCCCAGAAACCAAACCTTGTAAAGGAAATTTTTAATTATTTTTCTTCAAGTCATGAAAGGTTTGATGTTTGAGGATTACAGTTCGATAAATGAGGAGCAGGACAATCTTTTAATGTGTGTGTTTTTCTTAAAAAAAAAAAAATCCCCTGCCTTACTGCTGGAAATCTCTCTCCCTGAGCCAAGTTGACATGCCCGAGACATGTCCCGGAGACCCCCCCTCCCAATTCCCCCAAAGCCCTTTTCCTCCCTCCCTCCCTCCTCTTCCTCAATGCTTCTGTCCTGAGAATCCAAAGAGTTTTTTGTAAGCAAGCCGCATGCCTTGCGTCAGTCACCCCGATTTCCCTGTCGTTAAGATTATTAAAAAAGAGTTTTTGGTTCGTCGGCATTTCTCTGAAAGACGTGTGCTTCACAAGAAAGACGGAGGGCTCCGTCTACGACGTAAGTGCAGGCCAAGGAGGCAGGTGGATCAGGAAACAAACAAAAAACAAAAAAAACCAGACGGGAACCTGAGCATCCTAAATGACGTTTTCAAACAGCTGCATGGAATTCATGATGTTTTCATCCTTTAAAGAAGCCAGAGAGGACAAAAAAGAGAAAAGAAACATAAGACAAGAACAGAAGTTCAGATCGGAGAAAGATCATCTCCTTTTGGGCTTACAGCTTTAGGAGAACAATTTCCTATTGTGGGAAGACCACCCCCCTACCCCCAGAAGAATGAGATATTTGGGGGGGGGATATTAAAAGAGGCAGAATATTATATTTTCCCAAAGGGAGAAATGGAGATACATGCTCTTAAAGACAGGAAGTAGACTCTGTCTTTCTTAATAGCCCCAGCAGATATTTTGTGCCCATTAGAATAGAATAACAGAGTTGGAAGGGACCTTGGAGATCTTCTAGTCCAACCCCCTGCTTAGGCAGGAAACCCTACACCACTTCAGACAAATGGTTATCCAACGTCTTCTTAAAAACTTTCAGTGTTGGAGCATTCACAACTTCTGGTGGCAACCTGTTCCACTGATTAATTGTTCTAACGGTCAGGAAATTTCTCCTTAGTTCCAGATTGCTTCTCTCCGTGATTAGTTTCCACCCATTGCTTCATGTCCATCCTTCAGATCCTTTGGAGAATAGCTTGACTCCTTCTTCTTTGGGGCAGCCCCTGAGATACTGGAACACTGCTATCATGTCTCCCCTAGTCCTTCTCTTCATTAAACTAGACATACCCAGTTCAGTGTTGGGTTCAGACTGGCTTTACTACCGGTTCTCTTCGGGCACGCACTTCGTATGCGGTCGCCAAACTGTTTTGATTTTGAACAGCCATTAAATATTTGTAAGCAGTGGTGGGATTCAAATAATTTAACAACTGGTTCTCTGCCCTAATGACCAGATGGGTAGATGTGGCTGGGTGGTCATGTGACTGGATGTGCGTGACCAACTCGACGTCACTCACATCGAGGGGCACCTCACCTCGCCACGCCTCTCCTCGCCACCATGCCCGGCCCTGTCTCGCCCCCCCCTCCCAGCTACTCCTTGTCATGCTCACTGGAGGGGAGGGGCTGGGCGGGGAGGGGAGGGGCTGAAGGTGACGAGGCACGCTATTCAGCCGGTTTGCCGAGCTGCACAAAAAGTTGGCCACCGCTTCTACCAAACCAGTGCAAACCGGCTGAATCCCATCACTGCTTGTAAGTTGAGGTCTACCTGCATGAAAAAATAGGCAAAGGTGGAAGCATATAGTAGAGCCCAGAGCATTCATCGACCTCATGGAAGTGACTCACTGTGCTTTTGGTTATTCCCTTGTAGCCTTGACATAGCTTTTCTTTTGGTCTTTGCAGAATTTAGTCCTCAATTTATGACCATAAGGGAACCCAGAATTTTGGCCCGAAGTCATTGAAATCATAAGTTGAAGCACCACATGCCCAGGCTCCATTTTACAATGATGGTAAACTGAGTCACCCCGCGCTCTGCGCATCCCAATTCACAGTCATATGACTGCAGACACTACAACCAGTCATAAATGCAAGTTTATGGCAATCAGAACCTCAAGGATGGATCATAAAAACATTTTTCAAGATTCTGCCTTAACTTTAAATCGTCGTTTTGGCCGGTCGTAAGTCGAGAATCACCTGTACAATCCAGAGGGGGTCAAATTGCAGGCAGCACATGGAGAGAGCGGAATTAGATCTTCTGTCCTCAGACGAGGCTGCTTAGAATCAGGTTTGCTGTGTTTATTTATAGGACCGACTCCCAAATGTAAAAATAAGCGACTTATTATTATCGGCTTCACTTTAGCAGCTAAAATAAGAATTGCCCGCTGCTGGGAAAACTCTAGATAATGTAACAGTTGAGATGGGAATGAACAAGGGCTCTTCAATTCCACATGAGGAACAACAACAAAAAAGAGTTTAAATAAGATGTCGCAGGTTGTGTCACCAACAACATCAATGTCGTTTTCAACTTAAAAAAAAAACTATTCTGAGTTAAAGAATTTGGCTGAACTCACCTTTTGACACGTCTCTAAGAACTCTTCAATGGTGACTACGCCATCCTGGTTCTTGTCCATTTTCTGCAGGATGAAATGTGACATTTTTGAGTGGAAGGTGCCCATCCAAGAATGCACTGGGTCTTAATTCCAAAAAGAGGATGCTATCCCAAATGTAAAATTTGTTACTACCGGTCCTGTGAGCGTGGCTTAGGGGTGGTGGTAATGTGACTGGGTGGGTGTGGCCAATTTTTTATTTTTTTTTACTTTTAAAAGCATTTTTTCTACAGCCTCTTCGGCGAAGAGGTTGTAAAAAAATGCTTTCAAAAGGCTCTGATGATCCCAGCTGAGTTGCCTGATCGGCAGAGACTTTTTTTTTCTTTTAAAAGCAAAAAAAATGCTTTTAAAAGAAAACAAAAGCCTCTGATGATCAGGCAACTCAGCTGGGATCATCAGAGGCTTTTAAAAGCATTTTTTTACAACTTCTTCGGCTGAAGAGGTTGTAGAAAAAATGCTTTTAAAAGTTTTTTTAAATGGCCACGCCCACCCAGTCACATTACCCCCACAAGCCACGCCCATAGAACCTGTAGTAACAAATTTTACATTTCACCACTGACTTGAAGGATAGCTTTCCACTCACTAAGAAAACCAGGAATGCTATTGTTAAGTCCGCCTCACAGTTAGATGCACGGCAAACAAATTTAAGAATAAAATCAATTAACTGGGCCATTTGTGTCGATTCCACCTCCCACAATCCTCTACAATGGCTGGGCCTGGGAGTTCTGGGAGATAGAAGGCTCGGGATTGAGGAAAGCAACTCCACGGAGCCGCTACTTCATTAGGTGGGTTCGAGTGGGAATTAGGTAGAGCTGGTTTCGCCCTCGTCGGTGCCAAAATGATGTACTCAATAAAGTTTTGCCAATCCAGAGATTGGAAGGCCTCCGAGCGTCCTTGCTTTGGTTGGCTTCATCAGTCGGAACGTTTTCTGACGATGGACTGAGTCCGTTTTTCTTTCATTTTACCTGGAAGAACTTTTCCACGTGTTCGAAAGCAGCGTCTTCCCGCAGGATGGGGTAGGTGTAGCGGCCCATCATGTCATAGATGGATTTCATGATGTCCAGCATCTCCTGCCAACAAGAAGAAGAAAGTTTTGACAGCAGCACAATCAACGTTAACAGAATAACAGAGTTGGAAGGGACCTTGGAGGGCAGCTAAACCGACCCACTGCTCAGGCAGGAGACCCTGTTACCATTCCAGACAATTGGCTGTCCAATCTCTTCTTCTTAAAAACCTCCAGTGTTGGAGCACTCACAACTTCTGGAGGCAATTTCCATTCCGTTGGTTAATTGTTCTAAAACTTTGAAGAAATTTCCATTATTAGGTTGGTTCTCTCCTTGAATAGGTTCCATCCATTGCTTCTTTTTCAAATCACCTTGTCAATAACGGAGTTGCTCAAGGGGGGGGGGGGGAGGGGAGGATTGGGGGTGAGGGGCTGGAGTGAAACATAAGAGTGAAGCCTTTAGTGGCCACTCAGCCACTAAATTGGACAATGGGCTGCCAGCTGGCATTCGAGAATCAATCGAACAGCCAGTAGTGAGATTCAAATAATTTAACAACCGGTTCCCTGCCCTAATGATTTCTTCCAACAACCAGTTCATCAAACTGCTGAGAAAGTTAAGCCACATGAGCCTGGTGGCGTGGCAGACTAAAGCACTGTAATTAACATTCAGCTGCCTGCAATTACTGCAAGTTCAAATCTCACCAGGCTCAAGGTTGACTCAGCCTTCCATCCTTTCTAAGGTAGGTAAAATGAGGACCTGGATTGTGGGGGGCAATAAGGTGACTTTGTATAAATATACAAAAAGTACGAAGGCTATTGCTTAGCGCATTGTAAGCCGCCCTGAGTCTCTGGAGAAGGGTAGCATATAAATCAAATTAAAAAAAAAACAAAAACCAGCCGGTTCTCCCGAAGTGGTGCGAACCGGCTGAATCCCACCACTGCAAACAGCCCTTCAATATTTTCAGGTTCAGCAACAGAACTATCCGTGATAGGCCAGAACATAAAGAGAGAGTTTGTTCATAAGAAATTTAAATGTAAGAGGAAAGATAAATATGTACTAAGAAAATGTTGAATATGACGACACGAAAAAATTTTGTACCCAGATGTTACCAATATTGATTAACGATGAATTGTTTGTTTAAAAATAAAAATATTTTTTTTTCCCCGAAAACAAAAAAATAAATAAGAACAACTAGAATTTCTCAAAGCTCAGCCGTGTAGTAGCCCCAGTGGGCCAAGCTGGCCGTCGGCATCCAGATAAAAGATAAAAACCTTAATTAAAAAAGCTAGAAGATATGAAAGATATATAAATGAAAAGCTAAAAGGAGCTTTGCAGAAAGTGAGACTCTAAAAGAAGGGTGGGTGGGAGCATTAGATGGGCCTATGTACATAGAGAGGGTATGCACCAAAGACAAATTCCTTGTGTGTCCAATCACACTTGGCCAATAAAGAATATTCTATTCTATTCTATTCTATTCTATTCTATTCTATTCTATTCTATTCTATTCTATTCTATTCTATTCTATTCTATCCTATCCTATCCTATCCTATCCTATCCTATCCTACTCTACTCTACTCTACTCTGTTCCGTTCCGTTCCGTTCCGTTCCGTTCCACTCCACTCCACTCCACTCCACTTCACTCTACTCTACTCTACTCTGCTCTACTCTATTCCACTTATTTCTATTCTATTCTATTCTATTCTATTCTATTCTATCCTCTCCTCTCCTCTCCTCTCCTCTCCTCTCCTCTCCTCTCCTCTCCTCTCCTCTCCTTTCCTTTCCTTTCCTTTCCTATCCTATTGGTGACCTTCCCAGCCAGCTTTCGACAATCAAAGTCAACCAAGGAAGCCCGGTTAGCTTAGCAGCTGCAGTGATTTGCTAAATAACTGTGGCCAAAAAAAAAAAAAAAGATTATAAAATCTGCCACCACTCATTTAACAATTTCCTTGCTTAGCAAAGGAAAACCAGGTCTGAAATTGTGGTTGTAAGTCAAGGGCTACCTGTAAAGGGGACACAGGGTGGTTTGCAATTGTCCCGGTGGCCTTTGGGTATCGAAATAGGATTGAGTGAGTACCTCCTTGGTGATGTAGCCGTCCTTGTTGATGTCGTAGAAGTTAAAAGCCCAGCTGAGTTTCTCATGCACTGTGCCACGCAGCAGAACGGAGAGGCCGATGACAAAGTCCTGTTCGAGACAATAACACAGAGAGAGGGAGAGATATATCAGTCACAGCCTGTGAGCCTGGCAAGAGTGAACATTCGGTGCCAGCCCTGCCAAGGCTAACATCTCTAAGTGGAAATGATCCTCGGATCTTGTTCCTTGAGAAAAGCACCGTTTTATTAGGAGCCAAGTGCATCGCGGTAACGCAAAGCCAGAACTGAGAATCGCGTGGCAAATCTCTAAATTTAACTCACCCTCCCTACATTCTACCTGTCTCCCATTGCTGCCACACACAAATAGAGCCATGTCCAAACAGATTCAAGCAAGGTATTTTCAGAACGGTCACTTCTAGCATAGGTTGGTATCAGGGGTGGGTTCTAATTTTTTTTACTACCGGTTCTGTGGGCGTGGCTTATTTTGTGGGCGTGGCTGGATGATCATGTGACAATTCTTTAGGATTTAGCAGAGGTAGTGGTCTACCAGGCTTTTAACTGCTTACAGAGCTGTAGCGGTCTACTCATTTTGTTTTTGGAGGCACCGGTCTACTCATTTGTTTTCTTTTACCACTGATCAGCTGTAGGGCGGCCCTTTGAAGCTCCGCAGAAAGAGTTTAAACAGTTTTTTTCCCCTCTAGCCGATAGCTGAGACTCAGGAGGCAGCAATAGATTGGGGGTGGGGCCAAATAAAAGGTAAGAATAATGCGGGGGGGGCCAGAACGATGTCATATTGTCACCGCTACCGGTTCGGCCGAACCGGGCCGAACCGGGTGGAACCCACCACTGGTTGGTATCCCAAAGGAGCTTTTTTTTTTCTTCTCTTTTTTTTAAAAATTTTCAAAAAAACCTTTATTAAAATTTAAAATATTAAAATACAATAGATGTATATCTGTACCGAGAATATGTCCGTGATAGTTGTACAATTCAACGTCATTCTAACAGTACACAAATCTTAACTCTATTCATATATTCTCAGATATTCCCTTTTGAACAAATATATGTAAAACACAGTTTGTGTCTTATTTTGATCTATATATTTCCTATTTTTCTTTTCTATCCATTGATACCAGTTTTCCCAAGTGGAGTAATATTCCAAGTCTTCCTTATTACTTAATTCTATAGTAAATTCTGGGAACTGAAGTCCACGCGTATCTTATAAAGCTGCGGAGACTGAGGAACAGTTGAGACATTAAAGAGCAAGCGATGCCTCACAGATCGCTTCCTTTCATATTAATGTGATTTCTTGGCTTCTAATTTTGGATTCAGAATTTCGTGTTCCTGTTGCTCCGATCCAGATTTGGTTGGACGCGCCTCCGTTCCAAAAGGCTGCAACGAATCGGTGCACAATTATTACCTGTGATTTTTCAACGGACATAATTGCTTTATTTATCAAGTTACCTCACGGCTTCAGGACAACCAGGAGGATTTAAAAGGGCAAACTTGTACATCTGAAATTGCTGCCTCCACAGCTTTAGCAGCATACCCAAATGTCGTTGATCTACTGCACGGGGCAGAGAGGCATTTCCAACTGCCCTCAGTTCTTTTCAGGATATAACTGCCTTGTTTCCCTAGAAAGAGACAACCTTCCAAGATACAGAAAATTCACCTTACTTCAAATCGAATGGATCCGCTCCGGTCCAGATCGAAAGCGTTGAACAGGAAGTGGGCATACATGGTGGCATCTGCAAAGGAAACGGCAGAAGCAGATGAGATACCAGCCTGAAGAGCCTTCCCTGGGACTCCCTTGGAGATACCTCAATGTCACCATCGGAGACGAGAGGATGAAATAAGGTTTATAAAATGTTTTATAGGTGGCATCTGCCACCGGCAAGTTTAGCACAAATGTTTTAACAACATGTCTGCAAAATGTTGGAAATGTAATCAGATTCCAGGTACCTATTATCATATGTGGTGGGCATGTATGAAAGCAAGAAAATATTGGATGAAAATACACACTCATGGCTGGAAAAGATGACTAAGCAACACATACATTTAAAGCCAGAGATATTTTTGTTAGGTATAATACCAGAAAGGGTATTTAATGCTACATGTATTGACAGCAGCGATATTTAATGCTACATGTATTGACAGCAGCGAGAATTGTATTTACCCAATATTGGAAAAATGAGAACACTCCCACCAGATGAAAATATAATTAGGAAAATATTGGATTGTGCAGAGAGGGATAGATTGACATTGAAATAAGGTTCTTTAGGTTGAGTGTGGATTGTATATCATGCTCCCCAAAGTATTTGCCACTCCATTTTTGGTCTCCAAACTGAGCAGACCAAGAGATAGAAGCTATGCTGGGAACCAAACACCATCCCAGAAAGAACAATGGGCAACTGTTTGGGTTCTGTTGTTGTTTTGCCCCAGCTCCGGATTCCCAAGGATTGTGACACACACCAACAATCCTTATCAAAGTTATAACGTACCAAGAATAAACAAAGTCTGGCAAAGGTTGGCAACCAGCCCAGAAGACAAGATACGATAAGACACTCTCCAAAATGCTCTGTAATAATTACATGTTGTTTCCAGCAAGAAATTACTAACTGCATGCGACTTAAATAGGCTAAGGGAGTGGCCAATTATCCTCAAACCTTACTCTCGAGGAGACCTCCTCCTCCTGAGTAGCCACTCCTGCCTTCTGGCAGCCCTGTGTGCTCGAGCATTGAGGAGAGGCTCCTCCACTTCGCTCTCTCCACTTGAAGGAGCCTCTGGAGGTTCTGAAGGCCCAGGCTGAGTCTCTGCCTCTGGCACCACATCCTCTTCAGCCTCCTCACTATCCAACGCGAGCGCCGGCTGCGCAGGCTGCTGGCATGACCCCACACCAGCCTCCTCGTCATCGGGATCAGCCACGATCCGCGCAGGCCGCTGGCGGGCCACAACGCTTGTCAAGGAAAGGATCCGTAACAGGTATGTAAAAATCACAGGAAGTCAAGCTTGTCTCAAGGTTGACTTCATTGCAGGTAGGTCTCAACTTACAGCCATTCATTTAGTGACTGTTCAAAGTTACGACGGCACTGAAAAAAGTGACTTATGACCACTTTTCACACCTACGACCATTGCTGCCTCCCCTTGGTCAAGAGATCAAAAGTTGGACTCTTGGCAACTGGCATGTACTTATGATGGTTGTAGTGTCCCAGAGTTATGTCATCCCCATTTGTGACCTTCTGACAAGCAAAGTCAACGGGGAAGCCAGATTCACTTAACAACCATTTTACTCACTTAACAACTCCAGCAATTCACCTAATCGACTCCTAAGTTAAACGTTAAGCGTTGAACTCTTCACTCTCTAAACTGGCTGGGGAATTCTGGGAGTCGAAGTCCACTCATCTTCCAGGGGCCAAAGTTGAGAAAGGCCGAATAAAAAGCTACTGAGATGCGTGGCAGACTCACCTCCCTGGGGGAAAAATTGGGCATAGATGAGCTTGAAGGTTTCTTCGTTCACCACACCACTGGGACATTCCTAAAGACAAAAGCACACACAGGTTACGCCTGAAAGGAGCAAATTCCTTTGGAGTCCCTCAGTTTTCTTCTCTTTCTTTCTTTCTTTCTTTCTTTCTTTCTTTCTTTCTTTCTTTCT
>WNWU01013672.1:513-34890 GCA_012654045.1 Ptyas mucosa
ATCAGTGCTAGAAGGAAGCAGGATTTGCTCTTATTTTTATATACTAGAGGTTTTCCCTGTCAATGTTGGTGGGAATGTTCTTGGAGTTTCCATGATTAAGCTGCTGTTTACTGTTAGCTTCTTTGTCTGATTTGGTGGTAACGGCTCGATTGGGATGTTGTTTCCTTGATTGTTGGTCTTGTGTTGATCTTGATGTTAATTTCTGCTCATATAGGTGTTGATTGCTGGTGTTTTAGTATTTTTCCTTTTGGGATTTTGGATTGTTTATCTCCATGTGCCTCTTGACAGCCAATTAATTGTCTGCAATAAGTGCCAGGCCTCCAGGAATTCTCTGCCATTTTTTCTGAATTTGGCTTGATCGAGGAAGCTCACAGTTTCCCAGTTGAAACTATGGTGGAGTCTATCCACAGATTGTGAGCTTAAGGCGTTTTCATCATGTCCTCTAACTGCTAGCTGGTGTTAGATGCGCTTTGCTGGTCTTCTGTCTGTTTATCCTATGTAGCACAGTCCTTACAGTGTGTGCTATAGATAACTATCAGTCGTTTCTTCTGGGGTTGCTGGGTTTTTTGGTTTTGGAGGGCTTTAGACAGTCTGGAATCCAGAGTTAAGGTTGCTGTTGCTTTGGGCGTGGCCTGGAGAGGTCTCTCCCATTCCACGTTTTATATTTTTGAGGCAGCTTTCCTTCTCGCCTGCGCAATGACAACGTAGTGATTTCTGGATAAGTCCAAGTTTTTTGCAGTCCATGAGATGCCTTGTGCTTCAAAGAGAAAAAAAAAACAGAGGAAGTCAAAAAACCTGTTTGCATGGGGTGGGGGGTTTCTTCTCTCCTCCCCTTAATTTTCTCTCCCCTCCCCCCCCCCATGGCAACCTCCACAGGCATGAGTGGAAGCAGCCAAAGAGGAAGGAAGGATTGCAACCAGTGGTGAAATCTAATTTTTTTACTACCAATTCTGTGGACATGGTGTGGCTTGGTGGGCGTGGCAGGGGAAGGATACTGCAAAATCCCCCTTCCCTCCTTACTCCTGGGAGAAGGATATTGCAGAATCTCCATTCCCATCCCCCTCTGGGGCCAGGCAGAGGTGGTATTTGCCGGTTCTCCGAACTGCTCAAAGTTTCCGCTATTGGTTCCCCAGAACCTGTCAGAACCTGATGGATTTCACCCCTGATTGCAACCCTCCTATGCACAAAGAGCTGCTGTTGGGGGCCTCCTCACTTCTTCCAGGGTTCCTTATGCCTCTGGTTCTTCATGGCCAAGGAGGTTTTTTTCCCCCCTGTATGGCTTCAGCTGCCCTTTTCCTTCTCCTAGACAGAAATGCCCCATTTTCACAGGTTGCCCCCAATTCCTGTTCCTGCCTCCTTTCCCCCTCTCTCTCCTCCCTCCCTCCCTCCCCCCCCCCCTCCCTTCCTCCCCTCCCTCCCTCCCTTCTCCTCCCTCCCTCTCTCTCTCTCTCTCTCTCTCTCTCTCTGTCTCCTTCCTCGGAGCTGATGGGTGAGAGAGGCTGAGCTGAGCTAGATTTTCCCCTGCAGAGCAGCCCATCAGAAGAGCCACAGGAAGCCCAGATCCCCACATTATTACCTTGGAAAAGTTTAATTCTGCACCCCAACAACCCTGATGGTCTTGGTTCTCAGGTATATTCGAAGTGTGCAGTTTTGTCTCTTAAATAGCAGCAATAGTCAGCAACAACCACACTCACCTCTGAGGTTAAGTTATTTTGTGGCAACAATGGTCTTTGAACCTCAACTTCTGTATCATGCCCGGGGGAATAAAGAATGCTTTGTGAAGGAGCCTGATCACGGCAGGTTGTCACTTCCGGGTAGAGATTATTTCTGCATCTTCTCCACAACCAGACTGACAGAGGGCAAAAAGAGAAGACGGCTAGTTTATTTCAGGGGCAGCAGCTCCTGCCTGAGCTGGAGAAGGATTTATTCTGAACGCCTCCCTAGGAACCTGCAGTGAACGGCCATCAGTTACTTTACAATGATAATGCTAAACCTCTTGGATTCTTGTTGTTGGAACAGGACAGATGGAACAGGAAAAATGGCTGCATAGTTTCTTCTTCCTTTCTGACCCATGTTCAAAATGCTGTTTGTGGGGAAGGGTCTCCTGGGGATCCTGGCTGCAACTCTCTGGAAGGTTCTCTCCCATCCACACCAGCTCAGTCAACACAGAAAGACCCCCAGGAGTGTGGGTGAGGGGGATGTTTGTTTCACTTACATATCAGGAAGGGAATCCAGGCTCCCAAAATCATGGCAACCACGATCACCCAAGGAATCCCCCATCCTGTAGTTCAAGAAGGAGAAAGATGGCTCTTATTAGACAGATGCTGAGTTCCCTGAAGTGGAGATGCTGAGTAAGGGAAGCCTTTCCCAAGCTGCACTGGCCTCCAGGAAGTGCCCCCACCTGAAGGAAGCCCCTCCCCTCCAAGGCTGAAGAGGGCGGAGTGAATGGCCTTGAAGGGCGGAAGGAGGAGCCACAACCACTCATGTATGGAATCACAACATCTCATATATCATCATATATCACATCTTCATACCATTGTTCTTAAGTTACCACTTTCAACTCCTCTGACAGAAATCACTTCTCTCATATTGCTAAATGTAAGATTATATTTCTTGTTCTCCACCTCAAGACATGAGATGATACACACACACATATTTCAAACATTGGTGAAAAATCTACTTCTACATGTCACAGTTCCTCAGTCTCTCACCTATTTCCTCCTTCCAGGCCAAGACCAGGGGCTCCTGCAACCCCTCGTGCTCCAGGTGACACCGAAAACGGTGCCTCTCCTTGGGGTTGATCTCAATGCTGAGCAAGATGTAATATGTTCCGTCTGAGTTGGGGACCACGTTCCTATGGAGGGTCTCATACTTGCAGGCCTCTCCGTCCCTCATCCAGGTGGCCTGGATCTCCTTGGGGTAGAAGCCAAAGGCCTGGCAGATGAGGATCTCCAGGCTGTCATCCACCACTTTGCGAGTCACCTTCCCCACTGGGGGCTCTGCAGAAACAGCAACACCAGAGTTCCCGGGATTTTGAGAATTTCTGGCAAGGTTATTTAATAACAGGAAAAATCTGGTCATCCTGCCCCACTGCTCTCTTTCCTTGCCTCAATCTGAGGGAGCCCCTAAAATGGGGCATTGGAGCTCTTCAGATTTATTTTTGAAAGGGATGCATAGAATTTGGGGTGAGCTTCTCACATGGGCCAACATAATCCCCAATTTGGCAGATTTATTCAATTTTAAGCTCCCAAATTGAATTTGTCCAAGTTGTTCAAATGGAACTCAGGAAGAGACTGGTTTTTTCCTTCCGACCCAAACACAAAACATTAGTTTCGTTTGCTCTTCAAGACTTTCCCAGGGAAGTAGAAGGAGATCCTCAGCATGAATTTCTTCTTCAGCACTGAAGATTATTTGTCTTCTGTAATGCAATGTGGGATACTTCCTGACCCTTTTCTGCCAATCTTTTAAAAGGTGGCTTGGCTGTTTAGGATAGAAACAATATAAGGAGGGGGGAGCCTACAGAAACATGCTCAGTGGAGTCCCCCTTTGTCACTCACCGATCCTCTGCAGAGCTTTGTTCTTGTAGGAGAGGTATCTCTGCAGCCCCTCAATGCAGGTCTCCTCCAGGAAGAATTTGTTTCTCTCAGACCAACCTGGATCCTCCTCCCATTTCTCTTTGACCTTCTGGGCCGGGAGCTGAGCTGTCACCCATCTCAGGGTCTCCTTATCAAAGCTGATGAAGTCCCACCCATTGTAGCCGTAGTGCAAAAACCATCCTTTGCTCCCGTCTTCCCAGAGCTCACAGCCCAAAACCACCTGCCAGGTGTGAAGCCCTGAGAGAGTCCCAGAGGGAATGGGTGTCAATGAAAAGGATGCAGAATTATTCTCCCTAGACAGCATTAGAGTCAACCCCCTTTTTCACTTGTGGAGAGATACCCAATTTCTCCCTCCCCCCTTTATCACACAAGGAGAAACCTCTTTTACTTCAATTAACTCTGTTTGGCTGCCAACAGGCCACGTAGAATTTCTAGGTGAGGGAGATAAAGGAGGGGGGTGTTGGTGTTGGGGGGTGTCCTTTCTTTCAGGAAAGAAACTCTCACAATTGCATCCCCTGCAACCATCAGAGGCCAAGGGCGCCTCTGCCTCTGCTCACCTTCAACCTGGGGGTCCAAGTTTGATAACTTCTCCAGGTCATTCCTGAAGACCCAGTTAAAGGGCAGAAAGGCCTCCTTCTCCAACTCCTCCATCCAGGGCACCAGAGGCTCCATCTTCCCGGTGAGGCTGTCAAAGTGAGAGATGGGCTGGTCATCTAGGTAGCCCCTAATGAAAGACTGGGGCAGCCCCCGGCTGGGCTCTGGCAGATGCAGGTAGAAGTAGCACAGGGAGTGTGAGGGAGAGCCTGGAGAGCGAAGAGAGAGAAGAGCAGAATTGAGGGTTGTGCCCTGCAGCTCCAGCCTCTTCAACATCCTATTGTCACACAGGAGGCCCCCAACAAGTGGGTCACCCCATCTGGGCAAGATGCTCCTCCCGCTGCTCCTGCTGCTCATCTGGGCCCTCCCAGCCTGCTGTTTGTGGGCCTGACCCAGGGGTGAAATGCTCCTGGTTCATCACCCGATTGTGGAAGGTTCGGAGAACCGGTAGCAAAAATCCCTGCCCGCCCCCCATCATCCCCAGCTGAGTCGCGCGATCATCAGAGGCTTTTTTTCTTTTAAATGCCTCTGACGATCCCAGCTGAGTTGCCTGATCGTCAGAGCCTTTTGAAAGCATTTTTTAATAATCTTTTTGTCGAAGAGGTTGTAGAAAAAATGGTTTTAAACGATTAAAAAAAAATTGGCCACGCCCACCCAGGCACATTACCCATCCCCCCAAGCCACGCCCACAGAACCAGTAGGAACAAATTTTAGATTTCACCACTGGCCTGACCTCCATGGCGACCCCCACCCCCCAACACACACCCTTGCCCATTAAGGGAAGACTGAGGGAGGCCCTATTTCCGTGGTGAAATCCAAATTTTTTTACTACCATTTCTGTAGGCGTGGCTTGGTGGGCATGGCAGGGGAAGGATCCTGCAAAATCCCCATTCCCTCCCCACTCCTGGGGGAAAGGATATTGCAAAATCTCCATTTTCACCTCATTCTGGGGGAAGGATATTGCAAAATCTCCATTCCCATCCCACTCCGGGGCCAGTCAGAGGTGGTATTTTCCCGTTCTCCAAACTGCTCAAAATGTCTCCTACCGGTTGTCCAGAACCTGTCAGAAGCTGCGGCATTTCACCCCTGCCCTATTTGTATGGAGGTTAACAAGCGAGTTGAAGGCCTGAACGCTGCCCAGAAAGGGTGAAGTTTGCTGATCAGGGTGGGGCTGGATGGAAGGACCTGGCCCATTGCCCAGGCAGGAGAGCGAAAACAGGAACTAAAACCGCAGGAAAATTCTCTTTTCATTTTTACTCTCTGTTCTCCCAGAAATACAAAGGGGAGCTGATTTCAAATCAAGTCCTGAAGTTTTCAAACCAGACTCGCTGAAGCCCGAGAGAAGGGAGATTTTTCCCTCTGGGAAAGGAGCTTGGGACTGGGGGGGGGGATGATGGGGGAGAGAAAGACTCAACCCAGGAAAATGCTCCCCCCCCTTCTGCTTGCTCCCCCCGACGTAAATCCTTCCAGAAACTCACCGCAAAAGGCTCCAACCACGAAGGACCCCAGCGCCACTCCCAAGAGCGAAAGGGGCGCCCGGGGCACCAGCATCGCTCTCCAACCAGGCGCCCCCGTGCTCTTCCAACCGAAGCCACCTGCCGTCCGCTGAGGACAAGTCTCTTAGGCGCCGCCCCCGTTCGGATCAGCCAAGAAGCCCAATTCTGCTAACGTTCTCCGGTCTGGTCCTCGAAGAACAGAGAACAGCGCTGCCCCCTTGGGGGTCCTGGAGGGAGGGAGGGGGGAAGGGAGGGTCCTAGGGAGGCATTGTCCACAACGGGGCAGCGTTAGCGCTCAAATGTCCCCGGTTACCCCGGTTGTCTGAACGCAGCCACTGCGGTGTCTTCCTCGCTAATTCTTCTCCCCGTTGGGCTTTGGGGGACCTTTTGGCAGAAGATGAGGGTCAATGATCTGGAGGGGATGGCCGCGTGTTTGGGCAGCGTCAGGCGCCCTCAGAAGATTTCGGGCCCCCGGAGACTCGCCTAGGAGCCGCGCTCTTTCCCCTTTCGCGCTTCTCAGCCCCGCTGTGCTCAGGAGCCAGAGGTCCGCAGGCTAACGAGCATTTGCACCTGGCAACTAAAGACATCTTCGGTCCGCCAATGAGAGCGCCGTCCACCGCCCTCGCCCCGCCCCTTCGGCCTCTATCCCGCCCCCTCCGAGCTCCGCGGAAAGTCTCCGCCCGTCCAAAGGCTGCGCGAAAGACAGGAAACTGCGCTGCAGGGGAATAACATTTAGTTTTGCATCTAATAAGAATCTCTTCTGTGGAGATTCTCCATCGTGCAAGTCCTGGCTGTCCCAATGGGGCTGTTCAAAAGGCAGCTGGACTTCCTTGGGTTTTTTCCTTGAAAACGTTTCGCTTTTCATCCAGGAACTGAAGAAGCTTCTTGCATGAAAAGTGAAACATTTTCAAGGGGGGAAAAACCAAGGATGCCTTTTTGAAAAGCCTCTTTGGGACAAACTGACAAGTTTAATCCCACTTTCCAGCTCAGCCTGTTGGTCTCCTACAAAGAGTTTGGGCCAAGATGGTCCCCTCAATGGACCCTCCAGGGCTCCTAACCCTCGGAAGAACCACCTGCCCAATTTGATGCCCCCTCCCACTGCCACCCACTTCCACGAAGTTGCTAAACGCGGCTCTTCTCAGAAGCTCTGGAGATGAACACCTGGGCTGTCCCTCCATCCGTTGTTCTTCTTTGTTCCTCAGGAGCCCCTCTTGGTGGTTTCAGGCTCTGAGGTCGGTGCAGCTCCCACAGATGCAAAATTCTGTTGGTGTGGAAGCCGTGGGAAAAGAAGTAGGGTGATACCAGACAGTGCATGAAGCAAAGGACATGAGGATGCCCCCCTCTCCTCCGGCCATTCCTGGGAAGATTCCTCCAAGAAAGACCTCCAAGGTGAAGGAAAATCACATGGCTTTGGATCTGCTCCTCTCCTCACAAGAAGGGGTTGCCAGGTGCATAACACTTCCTGCTGCGGGATCCTTGGTGCTCTCTGAGTTTGCGGATGTTTCATTACCAAACTAGGTAACATCATCAGTGCTAGAAGGGAGCAAGATTTGCATGTATGTTTTATTGATACATTTTTAAAAAAAAACATAAAAAATGCTTATCTATCTGAACAACATGTTGTCTGCGCACAGTTAATTTTTAAGTAAAAATACAACAATGATACTAATAGACTTAATAAACATATCAATATTTATCACAAAGTAATGCAATTATTTATTCCATCTTGTAAAATTTTCAATACAATTCTTTTTCTTTTTGAAAACAATTTGTTATTTTAAAACAAAAACAGAACATAAAACCATCATCATTCCAAACAAGTATCGATCGGTTAACATTCTTTTGTGCTCAATCCCATCTTCAAAATATCAATATATGACCAAAGCTTATTTTTCATAGAAAAGAATTTCACATATTTTTTAACTTCCACTTCATATTTCATATTTCATCTCCATGTTTTATTATCTATCCATTGATACAACAAATCCCATAACAAATAATATTGGGGTTTTTTTGTTTTTTTTAAATTTGATTTATATGCCGCCCTTCTCCGGAGACTCAGGGCGGCTTACAATGCGCTAAGCAATAGCCTTCATACTTTTGTATATTTATACAAAGTCAGCTTATTGCCCCCACAATCTGGGTCCTCATTTCACCTACCTTAGAAAGGATGGAAGGCTGAGTCAACCTTGAGCCTGGTGGGATTCGAACCTGCAATTGCAGGCAGCTGGTGTTAATAACAGGGTGCTTTAGACCACTGTACTACCAAGGCTCTCAGGTTTATCTTCCTGTTCTCTTATTTCAAATGTCAATTTACTCATTTCACCACAGTCCATCATTTTCTTAATAATTTCTTCATCAGTAGGTATCTTCTCTCCTTTCCAGTTTTCAGCAAATTTGATTCTAGCCGCTGTAAAACATTCACAATTAAATATTGCAATTCTCTATAATATGTCTCTGGTAAGATCTGTAATAAAAATATCTCTGGTTTAAAGTCAATGTGTCCCTTTATCCTTTTTTCCAACCACGTGTGTATCTTAGTCCAATATCTCTTAGCTTCTACGCATGTCCATCACATATGGTAATAGGATCCTGGAGTCTGATGACACTTCCAACATTTCTCCGATTTATTCTTGAACATTCTGGCTATCCTCGTCTGGAGTAAATGCCACCTGTAAAACATCTTATACAAATTCTCTTATACGCTGTAGACATTGCCATTTTATAGTTATGCGACCACAATTTTTGCCAGTCTTATATTTTTTTGAACCCTGAAATAAGCGCTTGGCCTTATTGCCATGCGCTCAAAAGCTCGACTGGGCTTATTATCAGGGGATGTCTTATTTTGGGGGAAACAGGGTATCTTTTTAATCTTTTTGGTTTCTAACCTCTGTTTGCTCTTATTTTTATATATTAATGGCTTGCCCTATCAGTGTTGGTGGGGATGTCCTTGGAGATTCCTTGATTAACCTGTTGTTCACTATTAGCTTCTTTCTCTGTATTGGTAATTGCTCGATTGGGATGTTGTTTACTTGATTGTTGATCTAGTAGTGTTAATCTTGGTGTTAATTTCTGCTCCTATAGGTGTTGATTGCTGGTTAAAAGATGGAGTTTTTTGGTATTTTTGTTTCCTTTCGGGCTTTTGGATTGTAGATGTTGTTTATCTCTTTGTGCCTCTTGATGGCCAATTCATCTGAGTGCCAGGCCTCCAGCAATTCTCTGCCGTTTTTTGCATTGGCCTTGATCTAAGGATGCTCTCACAGTTTCCCAGTTGAAACTACAGTTGAGTCTATCCAGTTGGTATTCACGGATGCTAGTCTTCCATCAGTTTATTTGTTGCAGTCCTTACAGTGTACGTTGTAGGTGAATCCTGTTTTTTCCTTCTGGGGCTGCTGGGACTTTTGGTTTACTCAGGATGATTTGGAGGACTTTGGTTGGTTTAGACTTAGGGTTCGTCTTGGTTTGGATCTTGAGCCAGAGAGGCGTCTCCCACACAGGTTTTCCACATTGGAGGTGGCTTCTTGCCTGCACAATGATGACAGGATTTCTGGATCACTCCAACTCCTTTCCAGTTCATAGGTTGCCTTGCGCTTCAAAGAGAAAAAAAATGGAGGAAGTCCCATGGGGGAGTGTTTTTTCTCTCCTCCCCTCAGCTCTCTCCCCCCCCCCCCACCACTGCAACCTCCACAGGCAGGAGGGGAAGCAGCCAAAGAGGAAGGAAGGATTGTAACCCTCCTATGCACAAAGAGCTGCTGGTGAGGGAATCCTCACTTCTCCCCCAGGGTTCCTTGTGTCTCCAGTTCATCATGGCCAAGAAGCCTTTTCCCCCCCTGGATAGCCCCAGCTGCCCTTTTCCTTCTCCCCCGCCCCTCCAGTACTTCCAGGACAGAAGCCCCCCATTTCCCCAGAGTGCCCCAACATCTGCTGTTGGCTCCTTCCCCATCTCTCCGAGCTGAGCCGGATCTTCTACTGCAGAGCATCCCATCAGAGGAGCCCAGGGAAGCCCACAATCCATGCATGACAACTTTGGAACAATTTAATTCACCACCCCAAGAACCCTGATGGGCTTGGTTCTCAGGTAGGCCAGAGTTTTGTCTCTTAAATAGCATCAATAATCGGCAACAATCACACTCACCTCTGATGCTAATTTAGGCAACAAGGGTTTTTGAATCTCATCTTCTGTATTGTACCCGGGGGAAGAAAGAATTATTTGTGAAGGAGCCTCATGAAAGCAGATTGTCACTTCCTGACAGAGATTTTTGGGTCTCTTCCACCAGCCTGACAGATGGCAAAAAGAGAAGGCAGCTAGTTTATTTCAGGGGCAGCAGTTCCTGCCTGAGCTGGAGAAGGATTTATTCTGAACCAGGGGTGAAATCCTCCCAGTTTGGACGGGATCACCCAATCTGGTAGCAATGGCGGTGGGTGGTTCGGAGAACTGGTAGCAAACATCCCTGCCCCCCCCCACCCCTATACCCAGCTGAGCCGTGCAATCATCAGAGGCTTTTTTTTTTACTTTTACGGGGCCCCTCCCTCCATGGACCTCCCCTTCCATCAGAGCTTCCCTTTGCCAGGTGACATGGCAAAAAGATCTTGAGGGACAGGATTATGGGTTTTCTAGCACTTCCCAGATCATTGAAGGGACTTTTCCTGGACTCCTGAGCTGCTGATATTTCCTCCTCTGAAGTAAGTCCAATGAGGACAAAGAGTTTATCTCCCAGAGAACAGGAATATATTGAGATTTGCAGGAAGTGGGAAAATGGCTGCATGTCATCTTCTTCCTTCCTGATCCATATTCAAAATGTTCTTTGTGGGGAAGGGTCTCGTGGGGGTCCTGGCTGCAACTCTTAGGGAGGGTCTCTTCCCATCCACACCAGCTCAGTCAACACAGAAAGACCCCCAGGGTGGATGTTGGAGGGTGTGATTGTTTCACTTACCTATCAGGAAGAAAATCCCAAGTACCAAGCTTGAGGCAGCCACAATTCCCACAGGAATCCACCACGCTGTAATTAAAGAAGGAGAAAGATGGTTCTGATTAGACCAGATGCTGAGCTCCTGGAAGTGGAGATGCTGAGCAATGGAAGCTTTTCCCAACCTCCATTGTCCTCCAGGAAGTGCCCTCATCTGAAGGAAGCCTCTCCCCTCCAAGGATGTAGAGGGTGGGGCTAATGGCCTTGAAGGGCAGAAGGAGGAGCCACAACCACTCATGTATCGTATCACATCATCTCATATATCATCATGTGTCATTTCTTTATACTCTGTTACGCCTTTCAACTCCCCTGACAGAAATCACTTCTCTCATATCGCTCTATGCAGGATTATATTTCTTGCTCTCCACCTGAAAACATGAGATGGTCCCCCCCACACACACCCCATTTCAAACATTTGTGAAAAATCTACTGCTACATGTTACAATCTCTCAGTCTCTCACCTGTTTTGTCCTTCCAAGCCAAGACCAGGGGCTCCTGCAAGCCCTCGTGCTCCAGGTGGCACCGAAAATGGTCCCTGTCCTTGGGGTCGATCTCAATGCTGAGCTGCACATAATAGGTCCCATCTGAGTTGGGGGCCACGTTCCTATGGAGGGTCTCATACTTGCAGACTTCTCCATCCCTCCTCCAGGTGGCCTGGATCTCCTTGGGGTAGAAGCCAAAGGCCTGGCAGATGAGGACCTCCAGGCTGTCATCCACCACCTTGTGAGTCACCTTCCCCACTGGGGGCTCTGCAGAAACAGCAACATCAGAGTTCCTGGGATTTTGAGAGTTTCTGGCCAGGTGACTGAAATAGCAAGACCTCATTCTGTCATCCTCTCCCACTGCTCCCTCTCCTTGCCTCAACTGTGGAAGCCCCTAAATTGGGGCATTGCAGCTCTTTAGATTTATTTCTGAAAGGGATACATAGAATTTGGGGTAATATTCTCATAATCCCATATTTGGCAGATTGATGCAACTTTAAGACCCCAAATTGAACTTGTTCAAGTTGTTCAGATGAAAATCAGGAACAGATCATTTCCTTCTGACTCAAACACAGGACATCCGTTTCTTCTGCTGTGTAAGACTTTCCCAGGGAAATAGAACAAGATTTTTTTAGCATGAATACCTTGCTCAGTTTCTTTTTTTAAAAGTACTTACTTGGGGGAGGGGCACTGAAGATTATTTTCCTTCCGTAATGTGATGTGGGATACTTCCTGACGCTTTTCTGTCAATCTTTTAAAAGGTGGCTTGGGTGATTAGGATAGAAACAATATGAGGAGTGGGGAAGCCTTCAGAAAGATGGAGACCCCTTTTCCCACTCACCTGTCCTCTGCAGAGTCTTGTTCTTGTAGGAGACGTATCTCTGCAGCCCCTCAAAGCAGGTCTTCTCCAGGAAGACTTTATTTCCCTCGGACCATCCTGGATCCTCCTCCCACTTCTCCTTGACCTTCTGGGCCTGGGGCTGAGCTGCCACCCATCCGAGGGTCTCCTGGTTGAAGCTGATGAAGTCCATCCCATCGTAGCCATAGTGCAAAAACCCTCCTTTGCTCCCGTCTTCCTTGAGCTCACAGCCCAAAACCACCTGCCAGGTGTGAAGCCCTGAGAGAGTCCCAGAGGGAATGGGTGTCAAGGAAAAGGATCCAGAATTATTCTCCCTAGACAGCATTAGAGTTGACCCCCTTTTCCATTTGTGGAGAGATACCCGATTTCTCCTTCCCCCCTTTATCACAGAAGGAGAAACCTCTTTTACTTCAATTAACTCTGTTTGGCTGCCAACAGGCCATGTAGAATTTCTAGGTGAGGGAGATAAGGGGGGGGGGGTGTTGGTGGTGGGGGGTGTCTTTGCTTTTCAGGAAAGAAACTCTCACAATTACATCCCCTGCAACCACTGGAGGCCAAGGGTGACTCTGCCTCTGCTCACCTTCAGCATTGTGGTCTAAGTTTGATAACTTCTCCAGGTCATTCCTGAAGACCCAGTTAAAGGGAAGAAATCTCTCCTTCTCCACCTCCTCCATCCAGGGCACCAGAGGCTCCATCTTCCCAGTGTGGCTATCAAAGCGAGTGATGGGCTGATCATCCAAGTAGCCCCTAATGAAGAACTGGGGCAGCCCCCAGCTGGGCTCTGGCAGATGCAGGTAGAAGTAGCACAGGGAGTGTGAAGCAATGCCTGGAGAAGAAGGAGAGAGAAGAGCAGAATTTGGGGGGGGGGTGTCAGCCTTGCAGCCCCATCCCCTTCAATAGTTGAATGTCAGAAGCAGCCTCTGGAACAAGTTGGTCACCCCTGTTCACTTCTGCTTGGGAAGATTCATGGCTGCAAACTGGAGGAAAAAGCCCCCAGCCACCCTCCACTGAGTTTTGGAATATCTGGGCAGAACCACGTCTGGTTAAGTTAAGTTAAGCAGGTGTTTGTGGGCCTGACCTCCTGGAGAGGGAGGAGAGAGAAGAGCAGAATTTGGGGGGGGGGGAGTCTGCCCTGCAGCTCCATCCCCTCCAACCAGGAGTGAAATGCTACCGGTTCAGACTGGATCACCCAATCCAGTTGTGGCAGGTGGTTCGGAGAACTGGTAGCAAAAATCCCTGACCCTCCATGCCCAGCTGAGCTGCGCGCTCATCAGAGGCTTTTTTTTAAAAGCATTTTTTCTACAACCTCTTCCGCGGAAGAAATACAAATGGAAGCTCTTTCTGAGCAAGGGCAAAGTTTGCTGATAAGGGGGGAGCTGGGTGCCAAGGACTTCGCCCGATGCCCAGGCAGGAGGGGGGAAGGACAAGGAGAAGGGTGGCAGGGCTGAAGTCTGAAACTTCTCTTTTCACTTCTACTCTCTATTCTCCACCAAATACAAATGGGAGCTGAGTACAAATTAAGTACTTAAGTTTTAAAACCAGACTCACTGAAGCGGGAGAGAAGGAAGATATTTTCTTCTGGAAAAGGAGCAGAGGTGGTATTCTGCAGGTTCTGACCAGTTTTGAAGAACCGGTAGCAGAAATTTTCTGAGAACCGGTAAATATCACCTCTGACTGGCCTCGCCCCCATCTTTTCTCTGCCTCCCGAGTCACAGCTGATCGGGAGGAAATGGGGATTTTGCAGTATCCTTTCCCTGGAATGGGGTGGGAATGCAGATTTTACAATATCCTTCCCCTGCCACGCCCACCAAGCCACACCCACAGAACCGGTAGTAAAAAAATTGAATCCCACCACTGGAAAGGAGCTTGGGATTCAGTGGGGATGATGGGGGAAAGAAAGACTCAGGTCATGCGCTCCTCTTCCTTTCTGACTCTCACCCCCCCCAGCCCCCCCGTCGTAAATTTTTTCAGAAACTCACCGCAAATGGCTCCAACCACGAAGAACCCCAGCGCCACTCCCAAGAGCAAAAGGGGCGCCCGGGGCAGCAGCATCGCTCTCCAACCAGGCGCCCCCGTGCTTTCCAAACGAAGACACCTGCCGTCCGCTAAGGACAAGTCGCTTAGGCGCTGCCCCCGTTCGGATCCGCCAAGAAGCCCAATTCTGCTAACATTCTCCGGTCTGGTCCTCGAAGAACAGAGAAAACGGCGCTGCTCCCTTGGGGGTCCTGGAGGGAGGGAGGGGGGAGGGAGGGAGGGAGGGAGGGAGGGAGGGGGGAAGGGTCCTAGGGAGACATTGCCCAGAACGGGGCAGCGTCAGCGCTCAAAAGTCCCCGGTTCCCCCGGTTGTCTGAACGCAGCCACTGCGGTATCTTCCGCGCTAATTCTTCTTGGGCGGCTCTCCGATCCCCTTCGCGGCTTCTCCCCGTAGGGCTTTGGGGGACCTTTTGGCAGAAGGTGGCGGTCGACGATCTGGAGGGGATGGGCGCGTGTTTGGGCAGCGTCAGGCTCGGACCCCGCTCCCTTCTGCCCAGTCCCCCCCCCCCCCAAGATTTCCGGGCCCCGGAGACGCCTAGGAGCTCTTTCCCCTTTCGCGCTTCTCAGCCCCGCAGCCCCGCTGCCTAACAAGCATTTGCACTTGCACCTGATGACATCTTCGCTCCGCCAGTGACAGCGCCGCCCGCCGCCCTCGCCCCTCCCCTTCGGCCTCGATCCCGCCCCCCTCCGAGCTCCGCTGAAACTCTCCGCCCGTCCAAAGGCTGCGCGAAAGAGAGGAAACTGCGCTGCACGGGAATAAAATGTTGTTTTGCACGTAATAAAAGGCTCAATAAGTGGAGAGAAGCCGCCGGTGTTGATCTTCAGCCCTTCTGAGAACAGCAACGGTATGCTGAGCAGATGTTTAGCGGGGTGCGTACGTGTGCGCGCTATGCCAGGGGGTTTGGGAAAGCACCACTTTGGGGCCTCTGCCCCCTCGCCTCGCTTTCCCCTCCGACGAGCCAGCCAGAGTCCATTGACGGCCCCGAGGACTCCTTGACCCAGGCTCTCAAACTCCCAGCCGCTGTTTCTGCACAGTCTTCCAGGGGAACCCAAGGGAGACCCCCCTCCCCCATGCAGTAATCTAACCCGGAGGACCATGAGAGTGGAGCTGGGGGTCTTGCTCAACGACAGAGGGGCAGGTGGTGTAGCAGTCAAATCTGGGCAAAAGAATCCCGGGCTAGGATTTCAACCAGACTTCCAGTGGGAGGGGGCAGATTTTAATGCGGAGAAGAGTCTAAGCCCCCTCCCCAATTAGCCTATGCAGCCTCACTGGAAATGTTTCGTTATTTGTGTCTTTGTTGAAAACTTTTGTATAGCTCCTCCATTCTTAAAACGAAATTCTGGACAGGATCAAAAATAGTATATGACTTAAAGGAAAAATAATAAAACCAAAAAAGGAAGAATAGAAGGGGGGGAGGGGAGATCACACATCCTTCCACTTTGACCTCACTCTAGCCAGCGCTTGTGGGAACAAACAGGTCATTTGTGCCCTCAGATCAAGCGGGGGGGGGGGGCTTCAGGAGGTTGGACCAGAAGACCTCCAAGGTCCCTTCCAACGCTTGTTATTCTATGTTTTGCACTTGTGGTGGTGGGATCCCTCGTCCCAAATCCTCTCTATGGGATTGGAAAGCAGGAGGACAAAGTAGATCCAAGCAAAGGGTCTTCTCTTTTACTTCTGGGCCCCATTGAGAGCAGGCATTTGGGCAGGTATTTGCAGCTCACTTCCATGTCAGGAAGGGGATCCAAGGGCCACATTGATGGCAACCAAGATCCCCAGGAGAGTCAACTCCATGATCTTGGAAGGTGGGAAAGTTCTTTTCTTTCCTGTGCAGGAAAGGATCTCTCACCTTTGCAGCCACTGCTGGTCAAACAGTATTTTCCTCTCCTGCGATCAGATTCATCTCATCCACCCAACCCCCAGTCTCCCCGTTTCTGGTCTTTGCCCGCTTCCCTCTTGTTCCTCTGCTCCTCCCTCCCTGAAATTAAGATGCGTCTCTCTCTCTCTTGCCTTGTTTGACTCCTGCTCTTCCAAAGGCCCCTCCTCGCTCTATCGGGAGCCTGAGCCCCTCTATGCCCCAAATACATTGGGGAGTTTGAGAGCCAGTTGGAGGAGCTCTTGCAAAATGCCAGGGATCCTTTTGCCCTGGTTTGGCTGCTACACCACCTGCCCCTCTGTCGTGGGCTGAGAGACCCCTCCCCATGCCCTCATGATCCTCCAGGTTAGATCACTGCAGGGTGCTGCTCTCCCTTGGGCTCCCCTGGAGGACTACGCAGAAGGAGCAGCTGGGAGTTAAGAGAGTTTGGGTCAAGGAGTCCTCAGGCTCATCCCTTCAATGGACTCTGGCTGGCTTGTCGGAGGGGAAAGCGAGGGGAGGAGCAGAGGCCCAGAAGTGGTGCTTTCCCAAACACTCTGGCATAGCAACCCCCCACCCTACTCCCGCCAAAGCTCTGGATAGGATAGGATAGGATAGGATAGGAGGGGAGGGGAGGGGAGGGAATGGAATGGAATGGAATGGGATGGGATGGGATGGGATGGAATGGAATGGAATGGAATGGAATGGAATGGAATGGACTGGACTGGACTGGACTGGACTGGACTAGACTAGACTAGACTAGACTAGACTAGACTAGACTAGACTAGACTAGAATAGAATAGAATAGAATTTTATTGGCCAAGTGTGATTGGACACACAAGGAATTTGTCTTGGTGCATACACTCTCAGTGGACATAAAAGACAAGATTCGTTTATCAAGAATCATAAGGTACAACACTTAATGATGGTCATAGAGTACAAATAAGCAATCGGGAAACAATCAATATCAATATAAATCGTAAAGATACCAGCAACAAAGCTGCAGTCATAGAGTCATAAGTAGGAGGAGATGGGTGATGGGAACGATGAGAAGATCAATAGTAATAGTTAGCATACAGTTGCTGTTCTCAGAAGCGCTGAAGATAAACATCTGCGGCTTCTCTCCATTTGTGGCGCCTCTTATTATCGTGCAAAACAAAAGTTAATTTGTTTTTCCTCTTCCCTCCCGGACCCGCAGCCTTTGAACGGGCGGAGACTTTCAGGGGAGCTCGGAGGGGGCGGGATAGAGGCCGAGGGTGGAGAGCGGGCGCTGTCATTGGCGGAGCGAAGGTACCTTCTGTTGCAGGTGCAACTAAAACGCCCAGCTAAGCGCCGCGTTCGGGTCCTTCTTCGGGGTGAGAAGCAAGAAAGGCAAAGAGCGCGGCTCCTTGGCGGGTCTCCCGGGGACCCTGGAGGAAGGGAGCGGGCGGGGTCCGAGCCTGACGCTGCCCAAACACCCGGCCACCCCTTCAGATCACCCACCGCCGCCTTCTGCCCAAAGGTCTCCAGTGGAGCGGGAGAGGATGGCTCGGAAAGCCTCCGAAGGAGAATTAGCGAGGAGGCGGCTGCGTTCACCCAACGGGCGGAACCAGGCCGTCTGAGCATTAACCTGCCGGTTGCGGGCAGCGTCTCCCTGGCACCTCTTCCTCTCTCCAGGGCCCCGGGAGACCGCAAGGGACCAGCGCTGCGTTTTCCTCCGGAAAGTTCAGCAGAGTTGAACTTTTGGGGGGATCCGGACGGGATCCGGACCGGAGGCGCCGCCTAAGCGACTTGTCCTTTGCGAACGGCGGATGGAGGGCGATGCCGCTGCACCGGGCGCCCCTCCTGCTCTTGGGAGCTGTGCTGGGGTCCTTCGTGCTTGGGGCTTTGTGCGGTGAGTTTGCGACGGGGGAGGGGAGGGAAGGAAACAGGGAGGGTGAGCGCATGTCCCGAGCTGGGTCGTTCTCTCCCCCATCATCCCCCCTCAGTGCCAAACTCCTTTCCCAGAAGGAAAAGTCTTCCTTCTCCCCCGCTTCACCGAGCCCCGTTTAAATACTTTAGTACCTGATTTGTTATCAGATTCCCATTTGTATTTCTGGGAAAACAGAGAGTAAAAGTGAAAAGAGAAGTTTTTAGACTTCAGCCCCTGCAGACTTCCTCCTTCTCCTCCCCACTCCTGCCTGCGCGTTGGGCTAAGTCCTCGCCATCCAGCTCCACTCTGATCATCAAACTTTGCCCTCGCTGATAAGATCCTCAACTCCCTTGTTAACTTCCATGTAAATAGGACCTCCCTGACTCTTCCCAAGTGGGGTCTGGGGTTGCCATGGAGGTCAGGCCCACAAGCAGCTGCCTGGGAATCCCAAGAGCCCAGAAGAACTTACTTAACCAGAGGTGGCCCTGCCCAGTTTTTTCCTCCAATTTACAGCCATGAATCTTCCCAAGCAGAAGTGAAAAGAGGATGTAGGGCTGAAAACCCCCCCCCCCCATTCTGCTCTTCTCCCTCCTCCCTCTCCAGGCACTTCCTCACACTCCCTGTGCTACTTCTACCTGCGACTCTCAGAGCCCAGCCAGGGGCTGCCCCAGTTCTTCATTAGGAGCTACTGGGATGACCAGCCCATTGGTCACTTTGACAGCCTCACCAGGAAGATGGAGCCTCTGGTGCCCTGGATGGAGGAGGTGGAGAAGGAGGCCTTTCTTTCTCCTGAGTGGGTTTTCAGGGCTGACCTGGAGAAGTTATCAAAACTGAACTACTTCATTGGAGGTGAGCAAAGAAGACCCCAATCCCCACCCCCCAATTATCTCTCTCACCTAGAAATTCTTCATGGTCTCAAACTGGGTCAATTGAAGTAAAAAACTTTTCTCTTTGTGTGATAAAGAGGGGAAGGGGAAATCAGGTTTCTCTCCCCAGGTGGGAAGAGAGGTAGAATATAATTGTGTCTTAGGAGAGGAATCCTGGACCCTTTTCATTCACATTCAATCCCTCTGGGTCTCCTTCAGGGCTGCACACCTGGCAGGTGGATCTGCGCTGTGAGCTCAAGGAAGATGGGAGCAAAGGAGGGTTTTTGCACTATGGCTACAATGGGACGGACTTCATCAGCTTTGACAAGGAGACCCTCAGATGGGTGACAGCTCAGCCCCAGGCTCAGAAGGTGAAGGAGAAATGGGAGGATGATCCTGAGTGGTCTCAGGGAAATAAAGTCTTCCTGGAGAAGACCTGCATTGAGGGGCTGCAGAGATACCTGTCCTACCAGAAGGAGGCTCCACAGAAGATTGGTGAGTTGCAAGAAGGGTCTCAATTGGGCATGTTTCTGTAGGCTCCCCCTCCCCATATTATTTCTGTCCTACATAGCCAAGCCACCCTTTGCAGAAAAGGGTCAGGAAGTATCTCACATCATATTACAGAAGGAAAATATTCTCCAATGCCCCCCAAAAGTAACTACTTCAAAGACAAAGAAACTGAGCAGGAAAATAAGGTCTAGTAGTCGTATTGCAGTCAGAAAACCTTGGAAAGCAAAGGAAACCAAGTTTGGGTCAAAACGAAAAGATCAGTTCCTGATTCCTATGTGGAACTTGAGCAAATTCAATTTGGAGGGTTAAAAACTGAAACAATTCCCAAATTAGGGTTTATGTTGGTCAACTTGAAAACTTTACTCCAAATTCTATGCATTTGTTTAAAAAAAAACCCTGAAGAGCTTCAATGTTCCTATCTGTGGGTCCCAGAGGTTCAGAGGAGGAGAGGGAGCAGAGGGAGAGGAGGGCCAAAGGACGACTTGATATTTAAATGATCTTGCCAGGAAATCTAGAAATTCTGGGAACTCTGGTGTTGTTGCTGTTTCTGCAGAGCCTCCAGTAGGGAAGGTGAATTACAAGGTGGTGGATGACAGCCTGGAGGTCCTCATCTGCCAGGCCTTTGGCTTCTACCCCAAGGAGATCCAGGCCACCTGGAGAAGAGATGGAGAGGCCTGTGTCTATGAGACTCTCCCTAGGAACGTGGCCCCCAACTCAGACGGGACCTATTATGTCTGGCTCAGCATTGAGATCGACCCCAAGGAGAGGGACCGTTTTCAGTGTCACCTGGAGCACGAGGGCTTGCAGGAGCCCCTTGTCTTGACCTTGAAGGAGGAAACAGGTGAGAGGTTGACAGGGTAGAAGTAGATTTTAGACAAATGTTTGAAAATATGTGGTAGGGGGCTTGTTTTTTTCTGCAACATCTCTTCTTTTCAGATGAAGAGCAGGAAATGTAGTCCTGCATTTAGTGATGGGGCTGAGAAGTGATTTCTGTCAGAGGAGTTGGGAATAGTAACTTAGTAGCAAAGGTATGAAGATATGATGATGTGTGATGATATATGAGATGATGAGTTGTGGCTCTTCCTTCTGCCCTTTAAGGCCATTCCCTCCTCCCTCTGCAGCCTTGGGGGGGAGGGGCTTCCTTCAGGTGGGGGCATTTCCTGGAGGCCAATGCAGTTTGGGAAATCTTCCATTGTCTAGCAGCTCCGCTCCAGGTGTATAAAATCTACACCTAGTTAATGGTTACCAGTTCTTAGTCATATACTTCCCCCTGCATTTACGACAACAAGAAGCTCTCATTCGGGAGTATAGTAAGATCCTGTTAAATTCCTCCCTACCCATTCATGGATACATTCCTGGTCTCTTAAGATGCCAATTAAAGTCAAGAAACCCACCACTCTAGACAGCACTTAAGTTGCTGGCCGATCATCAGAACACCACACAAAAGTGGAGGGAAGCGTGGAGTAGCTATTCCCCCCAAGATATCTCTGAGCATATTAATCGTAATAGTATACCTCCAGGATTTAACCTACCCCGAGACATATGGGTGACATACAACAGAATTAGAACGACTCATGGGGGGGGGGGGTGCCGACTCCTTGTATAAATGGGGACAGATACCTTCAGCACAATGTGATTGCGGGGCCCCTCGACAGACTATCCAACATATATAGTGAGGGAATGTTCTAACAGAAGGTATCCAGGAGATTCTAGGGACTTCCTCTGCATAACAACGACAGCTACTGACTGGATCTCCAAACTCGACATTAAACTCTGAAATGTTATGTCTGTTTTCCTCTTAGGTTTTCTTACTGCTTTTTTAAAATTGTTTTAAATGTTTTTAACCTGTAAAAACGAAGTGTTTTAATACTGTGTGTGACCAGCCATACGCTAAACAAAATAAATAAATAAAATCCGCTCCAAGGAACTCAGCATCTGTCTAATTGAAACCATGTTTCTCCTTCTTTAGCTACAGGGTGGCTGATTCCTGTGGGAATTGTACCAGGCTTCATCTCAGGAATTGGGATTTTCTTCCTGATACGTAAGTGAAACAAACACATCCAATGACACCCACCTCCATGTCTTTCTGTGTTGGCTGAGCTGGTGTGGATGGGAGAGAGCCTCCCTGAGAGTCGCAGCCAGGACCTCCTATGAGACCCTTCCCCACAGACAGCATTTTGAATGAGAATCGGAAAGGAAGAAGAAACTAGGGAGCCATTTTTTCAACCCTTGTAAATCTGAAAATGTTCCACATTTCTGTTATTTGAGAGGAAGCCTCTTTGGCCTCAGTGGACAGAGGCTGAGGAAACCCCAAAATGATCTGGGAGCTTTAGAAAATCCCTATTCCTGCCCCTGGAGAAGATCCGTGTGCCACTTCATCTGGGCAGAGGGACCTTCAGGGAAGCTCTGATGGAAGATGGGTCCATGGAGGGAGGGACCCATGTCCTCTGCCCCTGCTTGCAATCCCCCCTGGAGACAAAACAGGGTCCAAGGTCCAGCAGTGGGAAGAGCCGCTTCTTCTGCTCCTACTCAGAGCAAGAGACATGACAGGGAGAGTGAATGTGGGAAGGTGGGAAGTGGATGTAGGAAGAATTGAGTTTCACCAAGTGCAGCTCCAGACATCCATGTAATTTTGTAAGCGAGAATTTGGAAGTGCTTTGCTGTTTCCTTCTTCCAAGATGGGCTTTCTGACTTTTTTGCAAATTGTGTTGCATGTCTAACATAGTCAGGCCCAGGCTGGCCTTCCAAGATTGCTGGTACTTAGATTTGGCCAGGTTGGGACAGGGTTTCTGGAGTACAAATCAAAACAAAGACTGTGAGATTTGGAGTAAGAACTACCAAGTTTGTAATGTATGGGGAATGCCATCTGTCTTGCATCAATAACAGGATTCCCAGAGCTTTAGGCATCATTGTTTAAAATAAATTAATGTTGATTTAGGACAAGATGTCAACTGTCCAACTAGTGGAGCCAAATCAAGGAAACACTCTCGGGAGCTTTGAATTCCGAAAAGCAAAACTTTATTGGATACACTATATTGGTCCTGAAGAAACAAAACCACAGCTGGTTTTTCTCCGCAATTGCTTGTCTTGTTACACAATAGCTTCCTCTTCTCCCCCTTTTCCCCAGGATGATCACATTGTCCAATTATGAGACATCTGTATGTTACGGGAACAGTTAACTGCACCTGCTGGTTTCCATGCTCTCGCGATCTCTGCATACGTTCTCTGCATTCCAGTTTCCCCTCCCCACCCTCAGTTCATTGGCAAGGTGAGATGCATTAAATTTTGAAAGAAGCAAAGCAATTCAATTCAATTCAACACAAGGTCCTTTTGGGATCAGCCCTGCTGGCCACCTGTGAATGGCTTCAGTGGTGGTGGAAAAACAGGACTGTGGCATCCCACAGGAGCACTAAGAGGAGCAAGGAGAGTTTCAACCAGGAATTAGTTAACCCCCAGAATGTTCCACTGTATTACATTTCCCCCCTGATCAGCAGCTCCTGGCAGCCAACAATTCTGCCCTTTGCCCAAAAACAGATGGGAGCACTAATGCAAGTTTCCCAGGATGCTGGGTTATAATCCAGCTGGTTGGACCATCTGGGCCTCCTGCAGGTCTTCAGTATGAGTCCTTCTCTATCCCAGGCAGGAGCTGCTGTGTTGTAAATCAGAGGTCCAGGCTTTTGCTCTGTTCCAAGATGTCTCCCAAGATGTCTCTCTCGCCTTCGTAGAGAGCTTCATTTTTATACAGTTTTACACAAGCAGATAAAAGACTGGACAGTAACAGTATTCTAATTGGATAGAAAATATTCACCCCCCTCTCAAGATGCCATCCTCTGAAGGTGAGATAATGCAGGTGAAAGCCAAGAATTAGATCATAGAAGCAGGAAAGACCTAACGCGCATGAGTTAAGGCAGTGTGCTGCTCGAAGCCTGGCACCATGACCTTTGACCTACCTCTACATTCCACTCTGTTTTGTTTTGTTTGTCAGGCCACCCTCTTATGAGAGGCCAGAAAAGGGGTTATTATCAGGAGAGGAATATCCCTGCAGTTGCTTATACAAGGCATAAACCTGACCCTGAGGCAGCATGAGAGGGGGTTTAAAGCAAAATGCAGTTATACATATATTACAAAAGGACGAAATACACTGAACAAAACAGCATCCTCCAATTAAAATAGCACAAATGATAGGCCAAATTATACAAAATTTTAAGTTGATGCTGAATGTTTCTTGACCCATCTAAAATGTTAAATCAATAAAGTTACATTTTCAGGAACTGATATAAATCAATTGTGTTAGGGGGTGAATAATATACAGCTTTCCCCTAATGAGCTATATTCTTCTAATCAAAGTTCCCTTTGAACAAATACTCACTCAAATTAGTAAAGTTTTGAATTACTACAGCAGGTGTACATACAGGGATTAAACATGCAGAAAGCAAATTTTCCATTTATACACTTCAGACAAACAAAAGGCATCCATTTTTGTGATGTTTGCAAGCTGCACTTATAAGTCTTATTTCATCGGTTGTGCGAGAGAATGTTTAGGTGGGATGACAGCTGCTGATGCCAAAGTACAGTTATTAACAATCAAGCACAAACAAATTGTGACTAAGGAATTGGCAGTTAAAACCACAAAAATGGCAGTGCACAAATTCTCAGGTATTTGTTCCACTTGTTGCTGCTGCAGTACTGCCTGTGCTTTAGTGGTCAAATTCTTCACATCTCCCCATGTCACTGGATGACTGGCACGACGGGATCGGGTTGATCGTTGTGCTGTCTGTAGAGTCACCTTTGCCATCTCTGGGATAGGGTTCAGGGGTTGGTGCCACGACATCCTTGGCTGGACGAACACAACGTGCTGGTATCCACAAAGGTCCTGTAGATGTAAGCACAGCAGCATAGCCACACCCCCAAGTAATCAAAGGGACAGGTTTTAACCATGTTTTGTCTGGTAATGCTCTATAATATACCAGAGGAGGAGGCAAACTGATAAGCGGTCGAATTAGAATTTGAAAAATTCAATTGATTCAAAGTAAATAAAACTTTTGTAACCTGTTGTGTTACCCATGACAAATTTGGGACCCGAGAGCCCTTCTTTTTTATTTGTTTGTGAAGGCAATCCTTAAAGGACCTATTAGGACGTTCCACAATGGCTTGACCTATGAAATTATAGGGAAGACCATGAGTAACAGAGAACAACACAGGGCAAGGTTATTGAATGAAATGATATGAAAATAAATTATGTGACCGTTGGATTAAGAACTACCGAGACAGGAATACACCATATCTTGCACCAGTGTTGGCGTCTTGTACCAATAGCAGGACTCTGAGAGGTTTAGCATCATTGTTTAAAAGAAATAGATGATGATTTAGTATAGGGTCCTATTGGGAACAGTCCCACTGGCCAGCTTTCAGTGACTTTAATGGTGGCGTAAAAATAGGGCTGTGGTGTCCCATAGGAGCTCTAATAGGAACAAAATACATTTTGACTTGATTATTCCTCAGTAACCACCAGGCACATCCCTTTCTATTTCCCTGTGATCAGCACATCTTGTCAGTCAAGAATTGGGATGTCCTAGAGGAGTTCTAGGAGGAACCTGGCCCATTTTCAACTTAGAATTTTACTTTTCATTTCCTCGTAGTCCAGCACATCTTCTCAACCAGCAGTTCTGTCCTTCGGCCATCATAAACATAATGGGATAACACATTCTCCTTTCTCAAGATGCTGGGTTGAAATCCAGGCAATTGAACCGTAAATCCTTCTCCAGGCCAGGCAAACTTTCCTCCCTTAGTAATAAAGTAGCTGCCTTCTCTTTTTTTGTCATCTATCAGGCTGGTGGTGGAGATTCAGGAAAAAGCGCTTCCAGCTAGTGAACTCTTACTTTGAAGGTAGACCTTTCAACATGGCTGCTTTCCCTCCCATTTATGGTACAGAAGGTGGGATTCAATCACAGATATTGCTCCAATCCAAAGTAACCGTAGAGGTGAGTCTGATTATTGCTGGAGTCTAAAAACAAAATTCTGGGCTTGGAATATACCTGAAGGTTGTTGGAGGGGGTGGGGAATTCATCCCCAAAGTCTTCCCAAGGCAGCCATGAAGGGATGATGGGCTTCCAGAGTTGTTGTGTCTTCGGCTCCCAAGCCCGGACCTTCGGAGGAAGAACCCTCCGAAAGTGAAGAGGAGGAGGAGTCAAGGCCCCCCTCTCCTGGCCCGTCTGGTTTGGCACCACCCCAGGCCCCAGCTGAAAGCCCTGAGGAGGAAAGCTCCTCTGAGTCAGACGTTAATGAGGAGAGGGAGTGGATTAATCCCAGGTGGCGACGATCAGAGAGACGGGCTCAGCAAAGGAGTGGGTGGGGCCGAGCACGAGGTGATGAGTCACAAAGCCAAAGCCCCACAAGGTATAAAAGGAGCTGACCTTACCTTGTTGGCTTTTGTGACGAACAAATTATTAACTTGGCTGCTTGTTTCCTGAAGTACTGCATCAGATAAGTGTTTGCTAACCTTAAGACTGTTTGTTTTTGGACATGCCGGAGAGCCTTATCAGGGACTGGCCGTGGCAACTCAAAATAACAGCTGTCTTTATCTCTCCCGGGCTCGCTGCCAGCTTGTTGTTTATGAATGGTGAATAAACGACTTTCGTACACTTCTGTTTGTGTGTGTGCTTGTCTGGGCTCCTGAAGCAGGGAGGGGACAGAACAAGAGTTCATCTGGGGCTCAGCCCCTCCTGCTGGGGACCCTCTTGAGCAGCTGCTCTGCAGGATACATCCAGCCCAGCTGGGTTCTGCTAGCCCAGCAGCTCAGAGGGAGGAGAGGGAGACAGGCAAGGAACCTGGAGCAGGAGTTGGGTTCCCTGAGGAAATGGGGGGCAGGGTTCTGTCCAGGAAGAATTGGAGGGGGGAGAAGGAAACAGGGGTTGGAAAAGCACTTGGGGGACTGTTAAGGTTGTGGTGATGCAGAGAATTGAGGGGAGGAGAGACAACACACATCACATATATGATCTGTGGTGACTTCCTCCATTTTCTCTTTTTGCAGCATAAGACGTCCTTTGGAGGATGGCTGCCCCAGAGTGCCCTCAAAGCCACTCTGCCAACATTGTCCAGGAAAGAAGGGAAGCAACAGAGCCTCATAAAGTGGAACTCCTGGGCTGGAGAACTGCAGGTGCAGGCTGAAGCAGGAGCCACAGAGTCTGGAGTGAGAAGGATCAGACAGACTGTGGAGAACCGAGGATCCCTCTTCCAGGGCTCTGAAGATTCAGAAGGTGCAGTGTTTGTACTTTCAATGTTTAAGAGCTTGTTGCTCATCAACACGGCCTAGGTTCCCTTTTCCTTCTTGGCTTCTGTCAGAAAATTTAACAAAGATAATGACTAGGCTATCACCAGATCAAAAAAATTAAATAAATAAAATCGTAACCATGGGGAGATCTTTAATGACGTTAGAATATTTAGCAAAAGTTAATGTATAAAAAACGTTTTAGAACAGAAGAAGTAGAAACATCATTTGGGGGAAGTCTGTAGAGATTCTCGGTCATCCAGGCCATCTAGGGAGTAGGAATGGATTTCCAGAGGAAAAATTGCAGACTACAGGAACCAGGAGCACCATTCAGGTGACCCTGAGGACACAGATAAACCTCCAAGTGCTTCAGGGATCCTCTAAAAGGATGCAAATGACCAACTGTCTGCAAGGAATATAAATCCTTCCATTCCCCACTATCCTGTCAGAGGTGAAGAAGGTTCTTGGATGAGAAGTGAAACATCTTCAAAGAAAAAACAACAAAGTCCAGTTGCTTCCTGAAAAAAAAGCACCTTTGGGACATTTGAGGGAAGAGTGAATGAAGGACAAAGAAGCAAACAACTAAAAAGGAGACAAAGACTCTCCTAAGGAAGTGTGACTGTTGCCCGTTGGCATAATAGGGTATTTGGTGGTGGTCCTGCATGGCACCTTCCCACACCCTGCTTACTTACTTTATTTATTTATTTATTTATTGGTCCGGAGACTCAGGGTGGCTTACAATGCATTAAGCAATAGCCTTCATACTTTTGTATATACCCGCTTAGTAGGGCTTTCGCCTCCCCCAAGCAGTGTTCTTTTTTTAATACAAAGTCAGCTTATTGCCCCCACAATCTGGGTCCTCATTTTATCTACCTCGGAAGGATGGAAGGCTGAGTCAACCTTGAGCCTGGTGAGATTTGAACTTGCAGTAATTGCAGGCAGCTGGCAGCTAAGTGCTACTTTAACAGCACTTTAGTCCACTGCACCACCAAGGCTCATACTTGCTGTGCTCGGGCTCTTTTCCTAAAGAAAAAAACTCATTCCCGTGTTGAGTGAAGATTATTCTTACTGCTGTAAGCATATTTTTAAAAATCTCCCTTTTTATGATCCTGTAATACCTTAATTATTTAGGATAAGAGTCAGGGTGACTGGATGGAGCTGAGCATTTACTGGCCAGATGCCCTTCCTGATGCCACAGGGAGTTCACAGCAATCTTTGCACTCTGAGAGAGAAACATCTGCTGTTAGCAAGGATTGAACCGTCAACCTTTCGAGTGGGAGGTGACATCTTCACCACTAGGCCACCACAGCACCCATCAACATATATTTCATTAAATTTATAGTATTTCTTATGGGCTCTTCCTGAGATTATGCCTAAAAAGAACAGTTGTGGTTTCATTTCAAATTTAGTTTCTGTTCTTTTGTTGTATAACAATTTTAATAAATCTTTTACAGAACATAAATAGAAGCTAACCTAAGGTAACAATCAGAAAGATAAATAAGAAAAACAGAGAAAGAAGGTGTAGAGAGATATTTTAAAAAGGAAAACAAAAATGAATAAGACTGCCGACTTCTCTCAAGGTTATAAGAAACATTTATATTCAACCTTTAGTTTAACACAATAATAGAGTGTCCATTTTGTCCTTCCAAAATAATTTTAATAATCATCAAATGCACAGGTCATCATTGATTTTTTCCCCATTTCCTGCAAAAAGTCCAGAAAAAGCTTTTAATTGTATATGAATTTTTTCACTGACTTTTCTCTCACAACAGTCATTAATTTAGCCATTGTTGCCAGTTCCATCATCTTTACAAACCATTCCCTTATTGTAGGTATTGCAGGGTCTTCCCAGTGCTGAACATATAAAGATGCTGCTACTGTTATATTTACAAATAAAATCTGTTTTTGTTTCCAAATTGAGCAGGTGGTTGGCCTAGAAAACCTCCAAGGTCCCTTCCAGCTCTATTCTGAATAGAACTGAAAAAAGATTTATTGAGCCGAGTGGAGTTAAAAGAATTACAGCAACTTTTCCATTAGAACCAATTAATCCAGTAATATATTGGGAGGAGCAGAGATATTCTCAGGCTCCTGCACTTTCATGAAAAGGACAAAAACAACTTTGTGCTCTTGGGACCATACCTGTCACACGGGCATATGAGCCCATAACAAATGTACAAGGGGACCAGAGCTTGTTTTCATCATTTTCTCGCTCCCCCTCCAACTTTCTGAGAACTTTCCTTGGCTGAATTTGTCTTACTTTCTTTGTAATGGGTTTCCTATGAACTGGCATGGGGACTGGTCTTTTCATTGACAACTGCCGAGATTTCAGCTGACTCTTTACAAAACTCTCTCCCAAAGACTTCTCAGACTGTAAATTCTCCAAGGCTGAAGTGGGAGGAGAAATCAAAAGGGAGGTCCAAGAAGAGAAAGAAACACAAAAGAAAAAAAAAAGAAAAGAAAGAAAGAAAGAAGAAAATACACACAATATAACAATACAAACTACTATATATATATATATATATATATATATATATATATATATATATATGCAAAAAACTAAAATCTCAGGTGTTTTCCCACGTCATAGTAAATAAGGTAGTTAAAATGTTTAAAATTCTGGTTAAAATCCTAGCTTAAAATCTTCTAAAAATTCTTACAGAGCACTCTGCAAGGTCCTTTAAAACCTTAGCTAAAATCCTACCAGTACCTTAAAAGTTTTTCTTTCTAGCAACGTTTTGACAGGCTCACAACCCTGTCATCTTCAGGCTCTTGTTTAATTTAGCAGGGTTTTTGCCCATAAGAACCAAACCAAGAACATCAGCCAGAAGATGACGAATGTGATTTCGTCGAAACGTCAGATTTCGGGTGTTTTCCTGCGTCATAGTAAACAAGTTAGTTAAAAATGTTTAAAATTCTGGTTAAAATCTCAGCGTAAAATTTTCTAAAATTCCTTACAGAGCACTCTGCAAGGTCCTTTAAAAACCTCAGCTAAAATCCTACCAGTACCTTAAAAGTTTTTATATCTAGCAACATTTTGACAGGCTCACAACCCTGTCATCTTCAGGCTCTCATTAAGCTTGGAAGCTATGGCTGTTTGCAAGGCCGGAATTGTCATTTATATGTATTAGCTGCTGCTGACGTATGTTGGTTGGCCTCTAACTCAGGACACAGAGTTAGGGAAAACACCCGAGATTTTAATTTTTTGCACATACACACCCGCGAAAACTTGAGAAAACACACACACACACACACACACACACACATGTGTATATATGTGTGTGTGTGTGTGTATGTATGTAGGTATACGTATACGTTATTGACGGTGTCTATTTGTTAATTTTGTTATCATACAAACTTTGTTTTTGATTTATCCATTCATGCCATTTGTTCCATACCATATAATATTTTGAGTCTACCTTATCGTTTAATTCCAGTGTTAATCGGTCCATTTCAATGCAATTGTAGATTTTTTGAATTACTAGTTGTTCTGTTGGAATTTGGTCCGTTTTCCAAAGCTGAGCAAATGCCAGTCTGGCTGCCGTCATTATATGCAGTATTAAATATTTTATTTCTTTCCTAATATGTTCTCTAATCATACCCAATAAAAAAAGTTCTGGCTTGAATTCTATTTCTTCTTTTTCTTCTTTATTTCTTCTCCCCCCCCTTTTTTCCCTCTTTCTTGCTGTTCTTTTATCTTTCCTTATTTTATATTTTACAGTGTATATGGCTGATATGATATTTTATCTTTTTGTATTTAATAAAGGTTGTTTTTTTCAAAAAAGAGGTCCAAGACAGGGACGTGGAGCTGATCTTCCTGCACGAGTCACACTTCTTCTCTCTGCCCGTTTTCTCTGCAGGGTATCACAGCTGTCAGAGCAGGATCAATTGTGAGCTGAGTGAAGATGGACACAAGCAAGGGGGTTACCAGAATATCTGTGATGTGGAGGACCCCATTAGCTTGGATCGGAAGTCCCACACTTGCACCCCAGCTTATCTGGTGACCAAGAGGAGTTGGGAAGCTGAATCTGCCACTTGTGCTTGCTCCAATGTGATGACAGACTGCCATGAACTGAAGGGAGGGGGAACAATGGGAGGGGAGACCTTTGGGGAAAACCGAAAGTTTTGCCGCCGCAGGAAGCTGCTCCAAGATCCCATCACTGAAAGAAGGAAGGAGACACATGCCGACCTGGGCTAAGGCTGGCTGTTATGAAAACATCTTGCATAAAAGTAGTGCACTTGGCAGAAATGGCAAAAATCTCCGCATATCTTAAAGATTACTCGAATGAGAGATATATAAAGGAGTGGAGAAGATGGATAGACTATATTCAAAATAAACACCGGAACAAGACATTTCAATTAGCGTATGAATGATATTTTGTAGAATTGTTATATTATGTAGGATATTGTTTTATCACTAGGAGTTAAAGATCAAGGTTAATAATGACTTATTATATTGTTAGCTAATTATAGTTTTGAGTTTGTACATGTTGTACCCTGAGCTAATCCCGGGAAGTCAAGGGGAGGGGGGAGGGTTGGATGGGGAGGGAGGGGATGCGGGGGGGGAGAGGGAGGGTGAAGGGAGGGATAGGGAGGGGGGAGGGGAGGGGAGAAAATTTTTTTGTATAATTTGTAAAACTTTTTAATAAAAAAAAACATCTTGCATGGACACTATTAAAATTCTTTATTGGTCAAGTGTGACTGGAAGGACAAGAAATTTGTCTTTGGTGCAAAAGCTCTCAGTGTGCATAAAAGGTATAAATGATAAATCATGATCATAGGTGTTATGTCCTTATAAGGACATCCGCCGGGGATTGGTTAATCCACCGGCGGGAAAAATAAACTGCTGTCACTGGACGGCTGAGTCTGCCGGAGTGCAGCACAACCGTTTGTCTTTATTCTGAGCTGAAATAAAGTGCTGAATGGACCAATGCTGGTCGCGTCTTCTTTCCCTGCGCCTGATCTAACACTAGTCATCATAAATACATTCATCATTAATCATAAGATACAACAGTGATAGTCATAAGATACTAAATCAGCAATCAAAATCATACTAGGAAAATAAATAAAACAATACAAATTGTAAAGATACAAGCAACAAGGTTATAGTCATAAAGTAGAAATGAGATAGGTAATAGGAAGGGAACAATAGACTAGGGAGGACCAGAGTCTCTTCCAAAAAATTGGAGATATGAAGGGAATGTTTCATGCAAAGATGGGCATGATAAAGGACCAAAATGGCAGGGACCTAACAGAGGCAGAAAATATTAAGAAGTGGCAAAATTACACAGAAGAACTCTACAAGAAGGAGCTTAACATCCCTGATAAAACATCCCTGATAAAAAAGGTTGAGCGCCAAAGAATTGAGGCTTTTGAACTCTGGTGCTGGAGAAGACTCCTGCGAGTCCCTTGGACTCCAAGGCAATCAAACCGGTTGGTCCTAGAGGAGATCAACCCTGACTGCTCTTTAGAAGGCCAGATCCTGAAGATGAAACTCAAATACTTTGGTCACCTAATGAGAAGGAAGGACTCACGGGAGAAGAGCCTCATGCTGGGAAAGATTGAGGGCAAAAGAAGAAGGGGACGACAGAGAATGAGGTGGCTGGATGGAGTTACTGAAGCCGTCGGTGTGAGTTTAAATGGTCTGGGGGGAATGGTAGGGGACAGGAAGGCCTGGAGGAAAGTTGTCCATGGGGTCATGATGGGACACGACTTCGCAGCTAACAACAAATAACAAATAGGAAGGATGAGAAGAATAATAGTAAAAGGGTGTGAGCAGTGCCAGCTGGAAAATACTGATATCTCAGCTGCTTTAGGGGATCCCCAGGGATCATATGTCAACTTGCAAAGCTTTCAAGTTGCCATGAGCAGGAGGGAGGGAGAACTGATAGAGCTGATTGATTTCCCTAACTGAAGATACATTCCATACATGCTTCCGTACCGCAATCAGAAGGAGGGTGTTGGGATTTCACAGCCAGCCAAAGTGGTTAATTGGAGAATGTGATTTATGACATGGCCAGGGAGGAGGGGAGAGACAGGGTCTTAGGGGAACGTAAATCTACCTAGGATTAGTTCTAACTGCATCCAAATATTGCCGAAATGGTGCTCCTAATAAATGACTGTATTTCTTTTGACGTTTGGCTCATGGCTCATGAATTAATTAGGGCATCTTTCGGAAACTTCACATCATAGCTGTCCTGCAGGGACAGTGAAGAAAGGAAGCATAGACAGGCATGAACAGGGAAGTTGCAAATTCCCTGAAGTGTCTGCATCAGCCTCCGACCCAGCAGCAATGGAAGACAGTCTTTAGGAGCTGGTGGCCACATGCAAGTTAAGGGAAAAAGAATGAGGAATGGTGATGAAACGGAGTATTGTTACCGAATGAGTGATTGGCCAACTCATACTGTAGGTAAGAAATTTTTTTAAAAAATGGTCCCAACCTGAAATAAGCAGTTAATTGGCATCCGGGAATTTAAAGCAAAGGAAAAAAAAAACAAATAAAGAGGAACTTTAAAAATGAAAGCCCTAAAAGGGTAGCCATCACTGTGCTAGGTCGTAACAGAACCACACTTGGAGGAGTCCGGTGGCTCCATCCCCATGGCTAAGTGGCCCCTCTCTAGCATTTCTTCTCTTTCCGCCATCGTTGGTTTGTCCCTGCCATGTCCCCCAACTGCTTCTGGGGGGGTGGGGGGAAGCAGGTCTTTCTAGGCACCTGGGAGTCTCATCCTGCCTGGGGAATTCTGGGAGTGGAAGTCCACGGGGCTTAAAGTTGCCGAAGTTGAGAAGCACAGCTCTAGACAGTCTCCCGGGGCAGCCCCAGGCACAAGCAGCAGTCTAAGCTTTGAGGGGGTTTTCAAGCCCAAATCCTGTTTTCCAATTCCTCTTTTTCCAAGTCTCACGCCTGAAGGATAAGCAAGACCATGGAGAGGAACCGGGGCAGCCCCTGGGTGGGCTCTGACACCCTTCAAGCAGGAATCGCACAGGGAGTGCCTGGAGGAGCCTAGAAGAGGAGGAGGGTGACGGATAGGATGGAGAGGAGTCTGCAGCTCCAGCTCCTCCCTCAGTGCTTTTGTGAAAAGCCCCCTTCCTCCAGCAGGGAGACCAACCAGGCTTCCTGCTCCTGGAAGCTGCACCACGCCCAGGAAAAGCCCCACACACACCCCAACAGTCCTCCTAAACTTTTTCTCATCATAGGAGCTGATTGGAGAGGAGCCTTGGGCGGGTTCAAGGCGGGATCGAGAGGAGCAGGAGGAATGGGACCGTTGAACAGGGCTGCCTTAACAGCCCTTAATCTAGGGCACCTTAGGCATTTTTACTTGGCTGGCTTTCCACTCCTGCCTTTGGTCTGCCAGCACCCTTGTGATCTTTCATTATGGGGATGACCTCGCTGCCCCCTCCTTTGGCCCAACCTGTGGCAGGACCAGATTCAAATGTCTCACTTCTTGACCACAAGGCAAAAATCCTCCCTTTCCCTCACTGATCGCAGCTCCTCCACGGCTGATGTTTTTGGGGTGCGAAGGCCTTAGGAGTCTTAGATAACATAAGTTAAGATAACCTTTATTGTCTTTTTTTTTTTTTTTACTGTGGGCTCACTGGCACCTATTAAAGATGAAATTCTGTTGCCTGCTCTAAAACGTATACACATACATAACACACATATACACATGCTATAAACATACATAACACACATATACATATACAATATATATACACAAACAAATCACTGTCCATTTTGAATCCATAGGGGAAAGAAGAGGCTTCAGACTTCACAAGTTTAATGCTATATGGAACAAAACTGACTGAATTTAGAGGTTCTGCTTCGGGTACCACGAAGCCTCTCCTCCCGGAAGGTAACAAGGAAAACAGGTCATGAAGAGGAAGTATAGCTTGTGATTCTTTCTTTCTTTCTCTTTCTTTCTTTCTTTCTTTCTTTCTTTCTTTCTTTCTTTCTTTCTTTCTTTCTTT
>WNWU01013672.1:34900-54740 GCA_012654045.1 Ptyas mucosa
TTTCTTTCTTTCTTTCTTTCTTTCTTTCTTTCTTTCTTTCTTTCTTTTTCTTCCTTCCTTCCTTCCTTCCTCTCTTTCTCTCCCTCCCTCCTTTCTTTCTTTCTTTCTTTCTTTCTTTCTTTCTTTGGACGGGGGAGGGCAGACCCCTAAGAAAAGGCTGTTGCTTTCTTGGATGCCCCACTCAGAGCATGGAGCTTTGGGGAAAGTCTGGGACTGAAAGGGCTTTGGAAGGGAATCCCCCTCCCTGGCTCAGAACCAGAACTGGAGGATTCTCGGGGCTTCCTCCCTGGGGCTACTTGGTCCCTGCCTAAGAGTTCCTCTCTTCCACACTTGCTGGTTTGCACGGCTGCCCTTCCACCAGCGTGTTTCCCAGAGGGAGGGGGAGAACAGGTCTTTCTCTGTACCGGGGAGTCTCATCCCGCCTGGGGAATTCTGGGAGTTGAAGTCCACGTTGTTTAAAAATGTCAAAGTTGAGAAGCAACAGCTGTAGAGTCTAGACAGTCTCCAGGGGCAGCCCCAGGTACAAGTAGCAGTCTAAGCTTTGAGGGGGTTTTCAAACCCAAATCCTGTTTTCCAATTCCTCTTTTTCCAAGTCTCATTCCTGAATGATGAACCAGAATCCAGGATGACCCAAATCAATACATATGTAGTCAAAGGAAAGAAAAAAATAGAATTTTTTTAAAAAATAAAATACAATGAAAAGAAGAGTGTGTCGTTTTAGTACTAAATATTTACAATTCTATATATAGAATAGTTAAATTATTATTCAAGTGTATATGCAGTATGTTTCCAGTACATCTGCAGGGAGGAACAGAACTGGGGTCAAAGTCAAGGAAAATCACATGGCATTGGATCTGCTCCTTGCCTCACAAGGAGGGGATTGCCAGATGCTTAACACCTCCTGCAGCCGGGTCCCCGGTGCTCTCTGAGCTTGCAGACGTTTCATTACCAAACTAGGTAACATCATCAGTGCTAGAAGGAAGCAGGATTTGCTCTTATTTTTATATACTAGAGGTTTTCCCTGTCAATGTTGGTGGGAATGTTCTTGGAGATTCCATGATTAAGCTGCTGTTTACTGTTAGCTTCTTTGTCTGATTTGGTGGTAACTGCTCGATTGGGATGTTGTTTCCTTGATTGTTGGTCTTGTGTTGATCTTGATGTTAATTTCTGCTCATATAGGTGTTGATTGCTGGTGTTTTAGTATTTTTCCTTTTGGGGTTTTGGATTGTTTATCTCCATGTGCCTGTTGATGGCCAATTAATTGTCTGCCATAAGTGCCAGGCCTCCAGGAATTCTCTGCCATTTTTTCTGAATTTGACTTGATCGAGGGAGCTCACAGTTTCCCAGTTAAAACTATGGTGGAGTCTATCCACAGATTGTGAGCTTAAGGCATCTTCATCATGTCCTCTAACTGCTAGCTGGTGTTAGATGCGCTTTGCTGGTCTTCTGTCTGTTTATCCTATGTGGCGCAGTCCTTACAGTGTGTGCTATAGATAACTATCAGTTATTTCTTCTGGGGTCGCTGGGTTTTTTGGTTTTGGAGGGCTTTAGATGGCCTGGAATCCAGAGTTAAGGTTGCTGTTGCTTTGGGCATGGCCTGGAGAGGTCTCTCCCATTCCATGTTTTATATTTTTGAAGTGGCTTTCCTTCTCGCCTGTGCAATGACAACACAGTGATTTCTGGATCAGTCCAAGTTTTTTGCAGTCCATGAGATGCCTTGTGCTTCAAAGAAAAAAAAAAACAGAGGAAGTAAAAAAACCTGTTTGCATGGGCTGGGGGGGGGGGCATCTTCTCCACAACCAGACTGACAGAGGGCAAAAAGAGAAGACGGCTAGTTTATTTCAGGGGCAGCAGTTCCTGCCTGAGCTGGAGAAGGATTTATTCTGAATGCCTCCCTAGGAACCTGCAGTGAACGGCCATCAGTTACTTTACAATGATAATGCTAAACCTCTTGGATTCTTGCTGTTGGAACAGGACAGATGGTATTTCCCCAGAAACTCTGGGCTCAGTAGTTCTTGATCCAACTGTGAGGCTTTTGTGACCCAATCTTAACCTTGCCAGATCTAAGAACCAGCAACTTTGGCTGATCCTGAAAAGCAAAGCTGGGTCTGGCTGGGTCAGAGAAGCACAAACAAATCAAAAGGCCCATCTTGGAGAAAGGAAATGGCAAAGCACTTCCAAATCCTTGCTGAGAAAATTACCAGGAAGTGCTGAGATGCATTTGGTGAAACTCAATTGAAGAGACACGTCCTGCATCCTCCCTCCCTCTCGTGCCTCTTGCTCTGAGTAGGAGCGGAAGAAGAAGCAGGAACTTCCACCACTGGAGCTCCCTCCCTGCTCTTGCCTGTCCCCAGGTGTGATTGCAAGGAGGGGCAGAGGCCATGGGCTCCTCTCTCTATGGACCTCCCCTTCCATCAGAGCTTCCCTTTGCCAGGTGACATGGCAAAAAGGTCTTGAGGGACAGGATGATGGGTTTTCTAGCACTTCCGGATCATTGAAGGGACTTTTCCTGGACTCCTGAGCTGCTATTTCCTCCTCTGAAGTAAGTCCATTGAGGCCAATGAGGCTCCTTCCCAGACAAGAGGAATGTGTGGAATGCATTGAGATTTGCAGGAACTGGAAAAATGGCTGCATAGGTTCTTCTTCCTTTCTGACCCGTGTTCAAAATGCTGTTTGTGGGGAAGGGTCTTGTGGGAGTCCTGGCTGCAACTCTCTGGGAGATTCTCTCCCATCCACACCAGCTCAGTCAACATAGAAAGACCCAGGGGTGGAGGTCAGTGGATGCAGTTGTTTCACTTACATATCAGGAAGGGAATCCAGGCTCCCAAAATCATGGCAACCACGATCACCCAAGGAATCCGCCACCCTGTAGTTAAAGAAGGAGAAACATGGCTCTTATTAGACAGATGCTGAGTTCCCTGAATTGGAGATGCTGGGTGTTGAGTCCTCGCACTTACGACGAAGTCCTCGCACTTATGATGCATGGCCGTGATTGGCTAAGACGCACCCTCCGGCCGGCGGGAGAATGTTCAATTCCTATTGGTTGTTGGTTTGACAGCTATGGTATAAATAGCTGTCAACCACCTAGTTCTTTGCTCTGTTTCTCTCAACCAGTTCTGTTAGCAATAAATGTTCCTGTTTGACTTACCAAGCCTCGCCTCAGTTATTGACCACCGGTTGCTATACAGAGCACTGGCGACGAAGGTGGGATACTGAGGACAGAGGCTGGTGGTCAATAGCTGAGGTCACTAGCGCTAAGCCAAAGCGCTCAGCTGAGTCACTACACGACGAGACGTCGTGTGAGAGAAAATCTCCTCAGAAACAGAGCCCATCCGTCTAAGGATGGCACCTCCAACATTCGCCCCATTCAACCAGGCTACCGAAACCTGGAAATCGTATGAGGCCCGGTTCGAATGTTTCTTGGAGGCGAATGACTACACGGGGCTGTCCAGCTGCAGGAAAAGGGCACACTTCTTGAATGCCTGTGGTCCTGAGATGTTCTCTGTCGCCATGGCCCTGCTAGCCCCGGTTCCAGTACAATCAGTGCCCTGGGAGGTTCTGAAGGAAAAACTAAAAAACCATTATGAGCCTACCCCCTCGCGCATCGCCTGCAGGTACGCTTTCAGGCAAATTTCGCAAGCGGAGGGAGAACCCATTAACCATTACATAGCCTCCCTCAGAACTGCTGCTCTCAATTGCGAATTTACTGACCTAGAAGACTCCCTGCTGGAGCAATTCGTATGTGGTGTGAGGGACCTGAGGGTGCAGCGTCATTTACTTGAGAGAAAAGAAATCACCCTCGCAACTGCCATCGAAGAGGCACAGGCTTGCGAGCTATCAAGCAAATCCACTGTAGAGATCCGAAAATCACAAACCAGCCCTCCTGTCCACAAGCCCAGCACGGTTCACTCAGAAGAACTAGACCCTGAGGCAGCTGAAGAAGAGGACGACAAAGTTAGCCGCCTCAAAACTGTCAAAGGACAGGGAAAAAACCCAAACAAAGGCTTCACTGGGTCTCCCTGTCAAGGGTGCGGAGAATTGCACCCTCGAGCGGCTTGTCGCTTTAAGACTGCCATTTGCCGTAATTGTAGGAAAAAAGGACACCTGGCATGAGTCTGCTGGGCTAACCTCCCTGGCACACCATTTAAGTCCTCTGGCAGACCATTCCAGAGAGGGCTGAAGACGGGCGGTGACTGTTTTGCCATTTCTAGGGCCAACAACGCCCCTGCGAGGTCGGCCCGTCCAGACAAACAAGCAGCAACCAAGAAAATTTTCCTCATGGTAACCATTGAGGGAACTCCTTGCTGGATGGAGCTGGACACAGGGTCTTCCAAATCCCTAATCTCCTGGGCCACCTTGAAGCTGCTTGCTCCAAAAATGCGCAAAAGCGATCTCCTGTCAAGCCGACTCCAACTCAGAGACTACCAAGGCAACGACATCCCTATCCTGGGGGGCGCCAGTCTCTTAGTGGAACACAGAACCTTCATGGACAAGCTACCTCTAATCATCGTGAGAGACCCTCTGCCCAGCCTACTTGGACTGGACTGGTTTAGCGCTCTGGGGCTTGGCATCACTGGCATCCACTCCACATCTGTCAATGATTTTGAAGACATCCGGGCAGAATTCGCTGATGTTTTTGACGACCGTTTAGGTAAATATAAGGGTTCACCTATCACCCTCAATCTAGATCCAAAAATTGCCCCTATCAGGCTTAAGCCTCGTCGAGTGCCTTTTGCACTCAAACCCCTCGTTGACAAGGAGCTAGACAAGCTCATTGCCCAGGGCGTCCTAGAGCCCACAGACCATGCCCCTTGGGAGACCCCTATAGTCATACCCCTCAAATCTGATGGGTCAATCCGCATCTGCGTGGACTATAAAAATACCATCAATAAGGCACTCCAATCCAACCCATATCCTGTGCCCGTCGTGCAACACTTGTTGCACTCCTTGGGCAAGGGCTCCATTTTTGCCAAACTGGACATGGCGCAAGTTTACCAACAGCTCCCCGTTGATTCGGCCACAGCTTCTGCCCAAACAATTGTCACACACCGGGGAGCTTTCCTTTGCCACCGTCTCCAGTTTGGCGTAAGCGTCGCCCCGGGCATTTTTCAGGGCATTATGGAGCGCCTACTTCAGGGGCTACCAGGGGTCATCCCATATTTCGATGACGTCATCATCTCAGCTTCTAGCCCAGCAGACCTCAAGGGAAAGCTAAGGACTGTCCTACGCCGTTTTCAAACGGCTGGCCTAAGGCTCAAGAAAGAGAAGTGCAGGATTGGGGTGCCCCAGGTAGAGTTTCTAGGCTATCTAATAGATGCCTCAGGTATACACCCCACACCACCTAAACCAGCTGCCATTTGGCGGGCTCCCACCCCTACTAACAAAACTGACCTGCAAGCCTTTCTTGGCCTCCTAAACTTCTACAGCTCATTCCTCCCCCACAAGGCCACTGTAGCTGAACCCCTTCACCGCCTCTTAGACAAAAACACCCCTTGGCATTGGGGCCAAAGAAAAGCCACTTCCTTCTCTGCTGTCAAAGCTCTTTTGACGTCTGAGGCAGTCCTTGCCCAATACACGGACAGCCTCCCCTTAATCTTAGTTGCTGACGCTTCCCCCTTTGGCATTGGAGCTGTCCTTAGCCACGTTCTCCCTGATGGCACCGAAGCCCCTATTGCCTTCTACTCACGCACGCTCTCCTCCACGGAGCGCAACTACGGACAGATTGACAAAGAAGCGCTGGCTGCCGTGGCCGCCGTCAAACGCTTCCATGAATACCTATATGGCCGTCCGTTCACTCTTGTGACGGACCACAAGCCCCTGCTAGGCATACTTGCTGGCAACATTGCAACACCCCAGGTTCTCTCCCCCCGCATGTCACGCTGGGTTGAATTCCTGGCTGCCTCTTCTTATACCCTCCTTCACCGCCCTGGCAAGCACCTTGCCCATGCAGACGCCCTCAGCCGCTGCCCCCTTCCCATCGCTGTATATGACCCCTCTCCTGTCTCTCCTGTTCTACTCATTGACTCCTGGCACCTGCCACTCACTGCTGCTGACGTCGCAGCACACTCTGCCAAGGACCCTACTGTCTGCAGAGTTTTGGACTGGGTGCGCAGGGGATGGCCTTCTGGGACTGTAGGTCCCAAGTTCAAACCCTACCACATTAGGCAGCACGAACTATGGGGGCGATAGAGTCGTAGTGCCCGCCAAACTTCAACAGCCAGTCCTAGAAACCTTGCACGAAGGACACCCGGGCATAGGGAGGATGAAGTCCCTAGGACCGTGATGGCGAACCTATAGCACGGGTGCCACAGGTGGCACGTGGAGCCATATTGGTGGGCACGCGAGTGTTGCGCTAACTCAGCTCCAGCGCGCATGCACTCACCGGCCAACTGATTTTCAGGCCTTTCAGTCCCACCGGACGTCGGGAAACTGGCTGTTTCTAGCCTCTGGAAGGCCTCTGGGAGAATGGGGAAGGCTGTTTTTGCCCTCCCCAGGCTCCTAGAAAGCCTCTGGAGCCTGGGGAGGGGGGAAAACGGGCCTACCGGGCCCACCGGGCCATCGTGTGCCAAAAGCAGGGGGGAGTGGGGGGGTCATGTGTGCATGGGCGGGAGGGCAGGGTGCATTGAATTATGGATGTGGGCACCCGCACCCGCGACCCCCCGCTGCTTCCCCCTGCTTTTGGCACGCGACGGCAAAAAGGTTAGCCATCACTGCCCTAGGACGTAGCTACATCTGGTGGCCAAACTTTGACCATGCAGCCGCCCAGTGGGTTGCAGGGTGCCAACCCTGCCAACTCTCTAGACCAGTTGCCCCCACTGCCCCAGTTAGGGAGTGGGAAATGCCCAAGTCGCCCTGGTCAAGAATCCACGTGGATTTTGCCGGGCCATTCCATGGGCAAACATTTCTAGTGGTGGTAGACGCCTATTCTAAGTGGGTAGAGGTCATCAGCATGGCATCAACCACGTCTGCCGCACTCATCACAGCCCTACAAAAACTGTTTGCCACCCATGGACTGCCCGATGTCATTGTCTCAGACAATGGCCCCCAGCTATCCTCCGCAGCCTTCCAAGTGTACTTGGCAAGCCACCGGATTCGCCATGCCAGGGTGGCACCTTTTTGCCCTGCCAGTAATGGACTGGCAGAGAGAGCTGTGAGGTCTGCCAAAGGGACCCTGTCACGTTACAATCATGGGAGTTGGCAAGAGAAACTGTCCCGCTACCTGTTGGCACAACATGTAACTCCGTGCCCCTCGACCAACAGGAGCCCCGCAGGAACTTCTGATGGGCTGGCGCCTCCGCACTGACCTCGACCGCCTTCACCCATCCTACACCCCCCCAAAAGCCCCCAGACTCTACTGGCAGGCACTGCAGCTTCATCGTGGGTGACCCTGTCTATGCCCAGAACTTCAGGGGCGAGCCAAGGTGGGTTTCCGGGACCGTCGAACAAATCACTGGACCCTACTCTTACCAGGTCCGGCTGCCCAACAGCTGGCTATGGCATCGCCATATCAACCAGCTGTGAGCTCGCTTAACGCCCGGGCCATATTCCCCAGCCGACCTGGAAAATAGCGCGACAAGTCCAGTCCCGGGCTACTCATCTGTCTTCCCTGACTCAAACCCACCTCCGGAACCTGACTTACCATTCCAGCTGCCTGCCGAGGAAGTTGATGTCAGGATACCGGACAAGTCGCAGGGAGTTCCGCAGATTCCAGAGACGCCCTCAGCTCCTGCTGCCGCCAAACCCGAACTGCGCAGATCAACCCAGCCGCGCAGGCGCCCTGCCTACCTGGCACACTACGCCTGCTCCGTCCAAGGGGGAAGGAGTGTTGAGTCATCGCACTTACAACGAAGTCCTCGCACTTACGACGCGCGGCCGTGATTGGCTAAGACGCACCCTCCGGCCAGCGGGAGAATGTTCAATTCCTATTGGTTGTTGGTTTGACAGCTATGGTATAAATAGCTGTCAACCACCTAGCTCTTTGCTCTGTTTCTCTCAACCAGTTCTGTTAGCAATAAATGTTCCTGTTTGACTTACCAAGCCTCGCCTCAGTTATTGACCACCGGTTGCTATACAGAGCACTGAGTAAGGGAAGTCTTTCCCAACCTGCACTGGCCTCGAGGAAGTGCCCCCACCTGAAGGAAGCCCCTCCCCTCCAAGGCTGAAGAGGGCGGAGTGAATGGCCTTGAAGGGCGGAAGGAGGAGCCACAACCACTCATGTATGGTATCGCATCATCTCATAAATCATCATATATCACATCTTCATACCATTGCTCTTAAGTTACCACTTTCAACTCCTCTGACAGAAATCACTTCTCTCATATTGCTAAATGTAAGATTATATTTCTTGTTCTCCACCTGAAGACATGAGATGATACACACACACATATTTCAAACATTGGTGAAAAATCTACTTCTACATGTCACAATTCCTCAGTCTCTCACCTATTTCCTCCTTCCAGGCCAAGACCAGGGGCTCCTGCAACCCCTTGTGCTCCAGGTGACACCAAAAATGGTCCCTCTCCTTGGGGTCGATCTCAATGCTGAGCAAGATGTAATAGGTTCCGTCCACGTTGGGGACCACGTTCCTATGGAGGGTCTCATACTTGCAGGCCTCTCTGTCCCTCATCCAGGTGGCCTGGATGTCCTTGGGGTAGAAGCCAAAGGCCTGGCAGATGAGGATCTCCAGGCTGTCATCCACTACTTTGCGAGTCACCTTCCCCACTGGGGGCTCTGCAGAAACAGTAACACCAGAGTTCCCAGGATTTTGAGAATTTCTGGCAAGGTTATTTAATAACAGGAAAAATCTCATCTGGTCATCTTGTCCCACTGCTCCCTTTCCTTGCCTCAATCTGAGGGAGCCCCTAAAATGGGGCTTTGGAGCTCTTCAGATTTATTTTTGAAAGGGATACATAGAATTGGCTTCCCAGGAGGTTAGACGAGGCTGGCTCCAGGGAATTATCAACGCTTCGTTGAGTGAGGGTCACTTCCCCGCTGCCTTGAAAGAGGCGATCGTGAGGCCTCTCCTCAAGAAGCCCTCCCTGGACCCGGCAGTATTGGCTAACTACCGTCCTGTCTCCAACCTTCGCTTTGTGGCGAAGGTTGTTGAGAGTGTGGTCGCCCGACAGTTCCCACAATTCCTGGAGGAAGCGTCCTATCTGGATCCATTCCAGTCGGGTTTCAGGCCTGGTCACAGCACGGAAACAGCATTGGTCGCATTGGTTGATGATCTCTGGAGGGCTCGGGACAGGGGTTGCTCCTCTGTTCTGGTCCTTTTAGATCTTCAGCGGCTTTTGATACCTTCGACCATGGTATCATGCTGCACTGGTTGGAAGAGTTGGGGATGGGGGGCACCATGTTACGGTGGTTCTCCTCCTTTCTCTCTGACCAGTCGCAGTTTGTTTTGACAGGGGGGCAGAGGTCGACCTCGAGGCCTCTCATCTGTGGAGTGCTGCAAGGGTCGGTCCTCTCGCCCCTTCTGTTCAACATTTATGTGAAGCTGCTGGGTGAGATCATCCGTGGTTTTGGGGTGAGATACCACCAGTACGCTGATGACACCCAGCTGTACATCTCCACCCCAGACCACCCCAACAATGCCCTTGAAGTGATGTCCCAGTGCCTGGAGGCTGTATGGATCTGGATGGGGAGGAACAAGCTCAAGCTCAACCCTTCCAAGACTGAGTGGCTGTGGTTCCTGGCATCCCAATATAGTCAGCTGACTCCGTCACTGACTATCGGGGGCGAGTCTTTGGCCCCCATGGATAGAGTGCGCAATCTGGGAGTCCTCCTGGATACGTAGCTGTCCTTGGAGGAACATCTGACGGCTGTAGCCAGGGGGACCTTTTGTCAGGTTCGCCTGATTCACCAGTTGCTCCCCTTTCTTGATCGGGATTCCGTGTGCACAGTCACTCATGCCCTCATCACCTCTCGCCTGGACTACTGCAATGCTGTCTACATGGGGCTCCCCTTGAGGAGCACCCGGAGGCTCCAACTGGTCCAGAATGCGGCCGCACGGGTAATTACGGGAGCTGCATGGCGCTCCCGCATAACATCGCTCCTGCGCGAGCTGCACTGGCTCCCAGTGGTCTTCCGGGTGCGCTTCAATGTATTGGTCACCACCTTTAAAGCGCTCCATGGCATAGGACCTAGTTATCTTCGAGACCGCCTTCTGCCACCGACGACCTCCCATCGACCCGTGCGCTCCCACAGAGAGGGCCTCTTTGGGGTGCCATCAGCCAAGCAATGCAGGCTGGTGACCCCCAGGGGGAGGGCCTTCTCTGTGGGGGCACCCACCCTCTGGAATCAGCTGCCCCCAGAGATAAGGAGAATCCAAGACCTCCGTGCCTTCCGCCGTGCCCTTAAAACTTTCCTTTTCCAACAAGCCGGGCTGGCCTAAGCGAATCCTTTTAAACGATTTTAAATTGGGTTGTTCTTTTTTAAATCTTGGGCCAATTGAGATATTCTTTTTAATTGTTCTTAATGTTTGTATTGTGTGTTTTTTACTTGGCTGTGCACTGCCCTGAGTCCCTAGGGAGAAGGGCGGTATAAAAATTCGAAATAAATAAATAAATAAATAAATAAATAAATAAATAAATAAATAAACAAACAAATTTGGGGTGAGCTTCTCACATGGGCAACATAATCCCCAATTTGGCAGACTTATTCAATTTTAAGCCCCCAAATTGAATTTGTCCAAGTTGTTCAAATGGAACTCAGGAAGAGGCTGGTTTTTTCCTTCCGACCCAAACACAGAACATTAGTTTCGTTTGCTCTGCAAGACTTTCCCAGAGAAGTAGAAGGAGATCCTCAGCATGAATTTCTTGTTCAGCCGGGAGCTGAGCTGTCACCCATCTCAGGGTCTCCTTATCAAAGCTGATGAAGTCCATCCCTTGGTGGCCATAGTGCAAAAACCATCCTTTGCTCCCGTCTTCCCAGAGCTCACAGCCCCAAACCACCTGCCAGGTGTGAAGCCCTGAGAGAGTCTCAGAGGGAATGGGTGTCAATGAAAAGGATGCAGAATTATTCTCCCTAGACAGCATTAGAGTCAACCACCTTTTCCACTTGTGGAGAGATACCCAATTTCTCCTTCCCCCCTTTATCACACAAGGAGAAACCTCTTTTACTTCAATTAACTCTGTTTGGCTGGCATCAGGCCACGTAGAATTTCTAGGTGAGGGAGATAAAGGGGGGGGGTGTTGGTGTTGGGGGTTGTCTTTCCTTTTCAGGAAAGAAACTTTCACAATTACATCCCCTGCAACCACTGGAGGCCAAGGGTGCCTTTGCCTCTGCTCTCCTTCAGCATTGTGGTCCAAGTTTGATAACTTCTCCAGATCATTCTTGAAGACCCAGTTAAAGGGCAGAAAGGCCTCCTTCTCCACATCCTCCACCCAGGGCACCAGAGGCTCCATCTTCCCGGTGAGGCTGTCAAAGCAAGCGATGGGCTGGCCATCCAAGTAGCCCCTAATGAAAGACTGGAACAGCCCCCAGCTGGGCTCTGGCAGATGCAGGTAGAAGTAGCACAGGGAGTGTGAGGGAGAGCCTGGAGAGTGAGGAGAGAGAAGAGCAGAATGGTGGGGAGGGTCTGCCCTGCAGTTCCATCCCCTCCAACTTCTTATTGTCACAGCACAACACAACCTATGGAAGGCAGAGGCCCAAGAGGGCTCTGGAAGACGTTGTTTCAAGGTTGCCCAATAGAGAACGGAAGGCACTTATTATTGTTGCTGCTGTTATTCTTGATGCTGCTGTGCCTTTTATGATGATGATGCTTTAGATGCTGTTCTTGGTGCTTTTGATGCTGCTCTTGATGCTGCTACTCTTGCTGATGATGATGCTTTTCATGCTACTGTTGATGCTTTCATTGATGCTTTTGCTGCTCTTAATGCTGCTGCTGCTTAGGTTTATGATTATCTTTATTATTATTTCACTTATTATTCAGATGAAACTGAACTTGAAACAGAATAACAGAGTAGGGAAAGACCTCAGAGTTGGAATTTCTGTCCCCCTCTGACCCACACAAACAGACCCAAAAGGGGGAGATTCTCTGCAGCAACACAAAAGTTCATTGCAGGTATCTGTCCCAGGGGCCGTAGTTTGAGGACCCCTAATTTAGTGCAATATAATACATTAAGATAAGAAAGAGAAAACGTATAAATATAAATATAGATTACGGATGCGAAAATGTTGAGAAGATGATGTAAAGATGGACTTTTGTTTGTTTGTTTGTGTGTTTTGTTGCTGTTTGTTTGTATTAAAAAAATAAAAGTATTAAAAAAATAAAATAAAAAATACAAATAATTTTTCTGCGGACCACCAAAATTTTCTCACGAACCACCAGTGGTCCACGGACCACCAGTTGGTGACTGCTGCTGCAGATGAACAGTGGAAAATGTGTTCCTTTAGCAGCCCAACAGATGTTTTGAGGGTCCCTCCACAACCAGGAGGGACTGGGTCTCCCTCAATAGGGCTACTGGACGGCTATCAGCAGATGGAAGTTATACTAAAATTGGAGCGGGAGGAGAAAGATTCTTTCAGTGCTGGAGAGCGAATGGAAAGTGTCCTTATGTCCTTTGCTTCAAGCACTTTGTGTCTTGGGCCACCTCCTCTCTTCCCCCCCGCCAAGCGAGGCCCCTGAAGAGCAATGAAAGTGGCAACAGATGGAGAGAACCTGCAGGCGTTCGTCTCCGGAGCTTCTGAGAACAGCAACTGAACAGCTTCTTGGAAGGTGCCTGGAGGAGCTATCCAGATCTTGGGGGGGCTTTGCCAGAAGGTTGAAGAAAACCGTCACTTCCGAGCCTCTGCCCCCTCCCCTCCTGCACTCATCAGCAGGGCAGAAAAACCCATCCGGAGCCCATTGGAGGGGTGGCCCTATGGACCCCCTTGGCCAGGCTCTCTTTCGACTTTCCAAGCACCCCCTGGAATTGCACTCAGGACCCCATTGGAGGCCATGCACCCCCCTCCCCAACGTAGGAATTCATGTTGCTGCACCGTCTCATGCCAGCCCACGTCTGAGATGCTTTTTTTCTGTACAGGTGTAATTTCTGCACAGTCTTCCAGGGGAGCCCAAGGGAGATCCCACGGCAGTAATCTAACCGGGTTGGGGGGGGGGGATCACAAGGGTGTGGAGAATGGAGCTGGGGTTTTCTATTTATTTATTTATTTTTATTAGTCATATTTCTATGCCACCCACTCGCTGAGGACTCTGGGTGGCTTACACCAAAGACAGTATACTAAATAGCATATTGCCCCCAACAATCTGGGTCCTCATTTTACCCACCTCGGAAGGATGGAAGGCTGAGTCAACCTTGAGCCGGTGAGATTTGATCCGCTGATCTGCTGAACTAGCAGTCAGCTGAAGTAGCTGCAGTACTGCACTCTAACCACTGCCCCACCTCAGCTCAAAAAAATGGGGGGCACATGGTGCAGCAGCCAAATCTGGGCAAAAACATCCCTGGCCAGGATTTTAACCAGGAGGACTTCTCAAAGTCTGGGTGGCCCTGACAGTGGGAGGGGGCAGATTTCAATGGAGAGAAGAGTCTAAGCCCCTTCCCCAATTGGCCTCCTTGCCTGGGGGGAGCAGAAGACCTGCCTCAGTCGTCTCCTCCTCCTCCTCCTCCTCCTCCTCCTCCTCCTTTCACAGAGAAAAGATCCACCCCAGTAGAGGCGGAGTTTGCTGCTCTTACTGGCACCAGTTGGCGGCGCTTTCAGTCTCTGGGTGCCAACTGGGGTCTTCGGTCGCAGGTGCGAAGGGGCGCGTGGGCGGAGGGCGATGCCCCTGTCCCGGGCGCCCCTCTTGCTCCTGTGGGCTGGGCTGGGCTCCTTCGTGCCGGGGAGCCGCTGCGGTGAGTTTCTGGAAGGGTTTGCGACCGGGTGGGAGGCAGCGGAAAGCGAGGGTGGGGCGCGTGTCCTCCCTGGGTCTCTCCCCCACATTTCACTCTCCGTCGCAAGTTCCCTTCCCAGCAGGAAACGTCTCCCTTCCCTCGTCCTTCGCTCAGCCTCGTTCAAGAACTTTTCGTATTCTAATTGTAATTCCTATTTGTATTTGAACAAGGAAGTAAAAAACGATCGGCGAACGTGCAGATTCAAAGTCTCCCCAGCAGCGTCTCCTTCAGTTAAATTTGCCTTTCTATGTTTTTTCCCCCTTTCTTTCCTGTTATCAACTTACGAACGGGGGACATACGCACAATACAGGGAAGGCTTGAATAATTCGGGGCTCCTGTGCGACAATAACATTTGGTGTTTAATTTTTTCTCACTGCTAAGTAAATTTCTAAGCAAGGAGTGAAAGTCACGAGAGAAAGTTTACCAGTCGACTCCTCTTCCTCCTCCTCCTCCTCCTCCTCCCTATCCCCACCTCCAGTCGGGCAAAGGCTGAGCCTCCAATCAGCTCCTCCTTGAAGAGAAACATCTCGATATGAAGTGACTTTCTAAGTGTGGTAGTCCAAAGCCTCCAAACTCCATAGTCTGCTGTGAAACTCCAAGCAGCTTCTATCCGGCTGATCCTTCAGGCAGAGGGCGTATAGGATCCAATGGGGTCAGATCCACAAGCAGCTGGGTGAATGCAGAGGGACCCCTGTCAGGGAGTTGATTGATCCCATCCTGGCTCTGGGATAATCGCACCCCGGTTTAGAGGTTTGGACCGAGGCTTTTCCTTGAAAGTATACATTAAGAAAATAAAACCCGAAGAAGTATTTCTAAGAAAACTCATTTTATTGTAAAAGTAAAAATAAAGATAACTCTTACTATCTTATTAATTGGCTACATCTTGCCAGCGTTCCTGCCTCACCTCTTGGCAGGAGAACAAAGGAGGTAAGAAAAAGAATAATGGAGGCTAGAAAAAGAATGCACGCTTGCGCACTTAATACTGATAACAAAACTTGGCAAAACTACAGTAAGCCTATTAGACCAAAAATGACAGCTCAGCTGGGAAATACAAAAAACGCAGTGACAATCCCCTTCTTTGCCAGTTGAGTGAACATCAGGTACATCATCAAATAAGGCACATCTTCTTACGCAGATACTCGTGTTGAGGTGCTGGGAGTGGCTTGTTGAGGATGTCTGCAATTTGATCAAGAACGCAGTGACAACCCCTCCCCAGATGTGCCCAGTCAGCCAAGAGTTGCCTGAAAACTTCTTTCAGGGTTAATCTCATGACTGGAATCCTTCGAAGTACAGCAGACAATTGGTCTCCTGTTTGAAAGCTGCTTTTCATCGTCATAATCATCATAAGTTTATTTGTCAAGCATATATAAGATAACAGGTAAAAGTATAAACATAATTTGAATACATGGAAAGAGTAAGTAAAAAGGAATATTAGGACAGGGACGGTAGGGACACTGGTGCACTTATGGTGCACGTCCCTTACAGACCTCTTAGGAATGGGGTGAGGTCAACAGTAGACAGTTTAAGGTTAAAGTTTTGTTTGGGGAGGAAACTACAGAGTCACGTAGTGCATTCCAGGCATTGACCACTCTGATACTGAAGTCCTATTTTCTGCAATCGAGTTTGGAGCGGTTTACCTTGAGTTTGTATCTATTATTTGCTCATGTATTGTTGTGGTTGAAGTTGATATTATTCCATGATAGCATCGGGGGAGGAGCTGGAGCTGCGGATCCCCCTCAATCCTATCCTTCACCCTCTTCCCTTTCCAGGCTCCTCCAGGCACTCCCTGTGCTATTCCTACCTGAAGGTGTCAGAGCCCAGCCAGGGACTGCCCCAGTTCTTCTCCATGGTCCACCTGGATGACCAGCCCATTGCTAGATATGACAGCCCCACCAGGAAGATGGTTGCTCTGGTGCCCTGGATGGAGGCGGTGGAGGTGAAGACGCCTGAGAGGATGTTCAGAGGTGACCTGGAGTGGTTATCAGAACTCAACCCCCAGACTGGAGGTGAGCAGAAGGAGAACTGCCTTCAAGCCCTGAATTCTCCCTCAAATCTCACTTTCCCACATCTTCTCACTTGGGTTGTTGGGAAAAGAGGCAAGCAGGCAAAGAATAGAAAGTGGGAGGCTGGGATCTTGAGGGGGTTGAGATGAGCCCCATCCCAGGAAAGGACAATATTGTTTCTGCCTTTGACCACCAATGGCTGTAAGGAGCAGGAGGATGGGAGATGCTTTCCTGCAAAGGAAACTGCCTCCCCTCCCCAAGATCTTCTCTCTCATGGTCTTCATGATGTTCCAGCCCCACATCAAAAGGGCTAAGTGTAGCCCCAGATCACAGAAAAGACCTCCCGCCATTGAAAGAAAGAGGGGAGGCCAGATCCGTTTTCCCTCCCCTGGTGGGATGGGGGAAGTAAATACTTTTGGGGGGGTCTCTAGGCAGAGGAACTCTGGACTATTCTCACTTCCTCTTTGTGTGTTTCAGGGCTTCACACCTGGCAGGTGATTTTGGGCTGTGAGCTCAGGGAAGACGGGAGCAAAGGTGGGTTTTTGCATTATGGCTACGATGGGATGGACTTCATCAGCTTCGACAAGGAGACCCACAGATGGGTGGAAGTTCAGCCCCTGGCCCAGAAGGTCAAGGAGAAGTGGGAGGAAGATCCAGGGTGGTCCCAGGGAAACAAAGACTTCCTGGAGGAGACCTGCATTGAGTGGCTACATTCATACCTGTCCTATCAGAAGGAGGCTCTGAAGAAGACAGGTGAGTGGCCAAATGAGCTCAGGTTGTGCAATTTTTTCCTAGGCTCCCTCTTCTTCCTCTTCTCATGTTTTCTGCTCTGCACAGCCAAGCCACCCTTCATATGCCTGGCAGAAAGAGATCTGGGAATTTACCAAAATGAACTAGGGACATTTACCAAAACACAGTGCGGTAAACAATCTCCAAGCCCTCCCCCCTACCCCCAAAAAAAATCTTCAAAGAAAAATAAAAGGAAACCAAAGGAGCCAGATATCAATGCTGAGATCCAGTTCCATTTTTATGAGAAAATTTAATTTTTACATTCTGCATTTGGGGCAGACTCAAAAGCTGATTCTCTTTCTGATTTCCATCTGGAACAACTTAAACAAAATAAGTTCTAAGATGTCAAAACGGAATCAAAGTCCAAGCACTGCAATTATTTTGATCAGAGTAGGAATGTTACTCCAAGGTCTGTGAATTTCCTTCAAAAATAAGTCTAAAGAGTTCAATTCCCCCATTTTTGAAGTTCCCAGAGGTTCCCACAGGAGGAGTCAGAACAGAAGGAAATAAGACCTTCCCTGTGAATCAAATAATCTTGACATAAAGTCTAGAAAACCTTGTAAACTTTGGTGTTGCTGTTTCTGCAGAGCCCCCACTGGGGAAGGTGACCCACAAGATGAATAATGACAGCCTGGAGACCCTCATCTGCCAGGCCTTTGGCTTCCACCCCAAGGAGATACAGGCCACCTGGAGGAGGAAAAGAAAGGTGGTCAAGTACAAGACCCTCCATAAGAATGTGGCCCCCAACTCAGACGGGACCTACTATCTCCAGCTCAGCATTGAGATCGACCCCAAGGAGAGGAACCATTTTCGGTGTTACCTGGAACATGAAGGCTTGCAGGAGCCTCTGGTCTTGGCCTGGAAGGAGGAAACAGGTGAGAAGCCGAGTGGTTATGCCATGTCACCTCTTGGTGAGATGGGCAGCATGCAAATTTAATTAAATAAATGGAAATCAATGCATAAGTAGATTGTTCGCGAATGTTGGATTTTTTCTGTTATGTCACCAAAGTTTTCAGATCGAGAACAGGAAATTTAGTCCTCCATTTAGTGATGGCAAAAAGTTCATTTTTGACAGTGGAGTTGGAAGTGGAAACCAAAGAACAAAGGCATGAAAATATGATATGGTACAATACCATACAATATGATGCAAAATGATACATTGCAATATCAGTAAGGCATTTGATAAAGTAGACCACCATTTACTACTTCGTATAATAGAAAAATGTGGGTTAGACAGTATCATAACCACAGTAGTGAAATCTAAAATTTGTTACTACCGCTTCTGTGGGGGTGGTTTGGTGGTGGTGGGGTTAATGTGACTGGGTGGGCGTGGCCAATTTTTTAAAAAAACTTTTAAAATGATTGTTTAAAAATGCTTTCAAAAGGCTCTGACAATCCAATCCTTTTTAAAAAACCTCTGCAGATCAGGCAACTCAGCTTGGATCATCAGAGGCATTTAAAAGGGAAAAAAAGCCTTTTAAAAGCCTTTGACGATCCCAGCTGAACTGCGTGATCATCAGAGGCTTTTTAAAAAAACTTTTAAAAGCATTTTTTGGCCGAAGAGGTTGTAGAAAAAATGCTTTTAAAAGTTAAAAAAAAAGCCTCTGATGATTGGACGGCTCAGCTGGGCATGGGGGGGAGGCAGAGATTTTTGCTACTAGTTTTCCAAACCACCCACCTCCATCGCTACTGGATTGGGGAATCCGGTCTGAACCGGGAGCATTTCACCCCTGCATCACCAGATGAGTTTGTAACTGGCTGAAAAACCGCACTCAACATGTAGTCCTCAATGGAACTACATCTACATGGAGGGAAGTATGCAGTGGAGTACTCCAGGGCTCTGTTTTAGGCCCAGTGCTCTTCAACATCTTCATCAATGACTTGGACGAGGGGATAGATGGGGAACTCATCAAATTTGCAGATGACACCAAGCTGGCAGGAATAGCCAACACTCCAGAAGATAGGCTCAAGATACAGAAGGATCTTGACAGATATTGGGCACTATCTAACAAAATGAAATTCAGTGATAGGAAAAGTAAGATTCTACATTTAGGCAAGGAAAACCAAATGCACAGGTACAGTATAGGTGGTACCTGGTTCAATAGTAGGAACTGTGAGAGGGATCTTGGAGTCCTAGTGGACAACAGTTTAGATATGAGCCAGCCGTGTGCTGCAGCTGCCAAAAAAGCCAACACAGTTCTAGGCTGCATAAACAGAGGGATAGAATCAAGATCACGTGAAGTGTTAATGCCACTTTATAATGCCTTGGTAAGGCCACACTTGGAATACGGCATCCAGTTTTGGTCGCCATGTTGTGAAACAGATGTGGAGACCCTAGAAAGAGTGCAGAGAAGAGCAACAAAAATGATTAGGGGACTGGAGGCTAAAACATATAAAGAACGGTTGCAGGAACTGGGTATGTCTAGTTTAATGAAAAGAAGGACTAGGGGAGACGTGATAGCAGTGTTCCAATATCTCAGGGGCTGCCACAAAGAAGAGGGAGTCAAGCTAGTCTCCAAAGCACCTGAGGGTAGAACAAGAAGCAATGGGTGGAAACTAATCAAGGAGAAAAACAACCTAGAACAGGGGTGTTGCTTTATATGAAGAACGAGGCGTGGACACGAAGCTAGGCGACACAATCTTTATTGACACCACTTGTAAACGCAACTAGTAACTGGCACAACGGGTGCCTCAGAACTACGCACGGCCGTCTGACAGCTCCTTAAATATCGAGCTGTCCAACAGAACACCCAATCGCTGAGCCGCGCCCTTCCCGCTCTGCAGCCTGGCGCGTCTTAGCCAATCGCGGGATGGTAGCAACAGGGCAGTTTTGCTGCCATCATATCTGCGAGGACTTAACAGGTGTCAAACTCAAGGCCTGGGGGCCAGATCCAGGCCGCAGGGTGCTTACATCTGGCTCATGTGGTTGCCTTGGAAACAGTGAAGGACCAGACTGTGGTGCCTCGGCCTGGCTTTCCCAAGCTCCATTTTTGCTGGTAGTGTGCTGGAGCAGGTCGTCGCAACCAAAAATGGAGCTTGGGAGGGCTTCCTGTGCCAGGGGGAGACAGGAAGAGAGTGAGGAAGGAAAAAGAAGGAAAGAGGGGAAGGAAGAAGAAAGAAAAGGGAAGGAAGGAAGGAAGGAAGGAAGGAAGGAAGGAAGGAAGGAAGGAAGGA
>WNWU01013674.1:0-19946 GCA_012654045.1 Ptyas mucosa
TTGGCTGGGTAGATGAGTCTATATCTCTTACCCATGTTCCTTCAGTTATGGTTCTGATATTTCTTATGCGCTGGTCATTCAACTGAGATTCTCGTTGTACCAACTCTTGGGCTGTTTGGACTCTGTGTTCAATGTACCTGTGGGTTTCTTCATTTTCGGCTTCATCATTATGTGCTGTCTCACGCGTATACATCAAATCATGGTCAGAAATGCCAAATATCTCAAGCGTGTGGAGGTATGCAATGTGTTCATCCAACTCAGTGTCTGTTTTTCTTTGGGTGGCATGCAAGGACTGCAGTTGTAACTGTGTGGCCGAGCTTCGCATGTCTTCCAATATGAACAACTCCTTTAACTCTTGCACAGTGAAATAGCGATAGGGATTTTTCTTATCGCCCGTACTTTGACGCCTTAAGGAATCCTTGAAGACTTGCCTTCTATAAATCATCTCTTCTACTGTCCCACAGGTAATCAGCCGGTAGATTATGACATTCTCTTTTTGGCCAATCCTGTAAGCTCGGTCCACAGCTTGGGCATCTGTAGCTGGATTCCAGTTAGGATCAAAAATCACCACCCGGCTAGCAGCTGTTAAGGTTAAGCCAACCCCACCAACTTGAGTAGTAAGCAAAAAGACAGAGTAGTCTCCATCTTTCTGAAACATGCCAATTCTCTTCTCTCGTTCTGCCAACTGGGTCACTGTCCCATCGATGCGCATGATCTTAAATCCCCTGTGAGTTAAGACGCGCTCTATAATGTCCAACATTTTTTGCGATAGGGAGAACACTAGAGTTCTATGTCCCTCGTCTTGCAGTCTTTCCAGCAGCGATACAAGGAAGCTCAACTTTCCAGACTCCTGAATTAGCATCTCATCAGAAACATGACCAATACTCCTCTTCATGTCTGGGAGCTCACTAAGGTCATTTTCACCAACATCTTGTTCGCTATAACCGGATGCTTCCAGGCCTAGTTGACTACATGCTTGATTTGACAAGAGCCTTGGGTGATCACAGAGCTTCTTCAGGACAGTCAGTTCAGCCAGTGGAGACCTGGTAGACAACAACAGCTGCTTGATATGATCCAAAGATATAAAATTTCTATATATTTCCTCTTGTATGGGTGATAAGAACGCCCATATAATGAACTCGTTCTTTCGAGGAAGTGAAGGCATGGTGGGAGCAACATCTTTGCTTTGGTGTTCAGGAAGATGGTTTGGAAGCTCAGCCTTTTTCTCCTTCTTCTGGAGCTCATCTTTAGTCCGTCTCAGAAAATATGGCTTTATGATGGACATCAGGTTTTCTGAGATTTTAAGTCCCAGAGCTTTCTCTCCAGGAGTGGCGTCTTTTGCCCTGGCTCTTGTGATGGGGTTCTCATATTCCATCCGAAAGGTTTTGCTGGTACCCAAAAGTGAGCCTTGACAAGCAAAATCAAAAAGAGCCCAAAGTTCTTTGAGGTTGTTTTGAACCGGAGTCCCTGTGAGAAGGATGCGGTTTTTGGAAGGAATGGCGTACACAGATTTTGTCGTTTTGGCAGATGGATTTTTGATTTTATGGGCTTCATCCAGAATGATATAGTCCCAAACAAACTCTTTCCCACCAAAGCTAGAAAGCTGCGGCCAGCTGTTGAGGAGCATCTGATAGGTTGTGAGCAAGACGCCCTTTTTCCTCTGGATCTGCTCCAGAGACTTGTTACGTTCATCTTTATTAGTCCCGTGAAAAACTTTCACTCGCAGGCCTGGGGTCCACTTGGCAAACTCTTTGACCCAGTTGTTAAGAAGGGTGACTGGGAGAATCAGCAACACGGAATGGATGAGTTCTGCATCAAACATCCCAGAGAGGAATGCGATGACCTGAATGGTCTTCCCGAGTCCCATGTCATCTGCCAGGATGCCACCCTTCCTTCTGTTTCGATATAACTGGTACAAAAAAGCAACCCCTTCTCTCTGATAGTCATAAAGCTTATTGTGCATTTCTTCATACAGCATGAGTCCGCTCTGACACACATCCACAAAAATGTCATCCTCCTCCTCTTCCTCGTCCTCCTCAGCCAGAGAAGCTAGAGCTTCCGCTAACTTTTTAATGTTCGCTGTCAGCTTTTCACTGAAATGGATTTCAAGAGCCTGTTGGAACAATTGTATAGATGCTTCCAGGTTCCCACTTCGGGCCTCCTGCTTGGCTTGGGACACATATCTGTAAAATCAAAGAAATAAAGGGAGAGTAGTATAGATCTATTCAAGCTATTTAGCTCTTGATCAGGTAGCCATACAATTCTGGGATTTGAAACTGGGCTGCTTACATATTGGTGGATGTATTTACCTTTAAACCACAGGCTCTCTCACTTTGTTGGCTATACCAGAGGAGAGATTGTGTTTAAGATTAAGGTTAACTGTCCCATTTTGGGTAGACCAGGCCGCCATGATTAAAAAACCCACTCTTTCTGCAACATAAATGCCTTAGATTCGGAGATGGGTGGTAGTAGTAGTAGTGCTTATTTCTAGGCTAGTACAGGTAGTCCTTGACTTACATCAGTTGATTTACTGACCATTTTTTTAAAAAAAATTGATTTATATGCCGCCCTTCTCCGGAGACTCAGGGCAGCTTACAATGCGCTAAGCAATAGCCTTCATACTTTTGTATATTTATACAAAGTCAGCTTATTGCCCCCACAAACTGGGTCCTCAATTTACCTACCTTAGAAAGGATGGAAGGCTGAGTCAACCTTGAGCCTTGGTGAGATTCGAACCTGCAATAATTGCAGGCAGCTGTGTTAATAACAGGGTGCTTTAGACCACTGTACTATCCAAGGCTCTTTTTAAAGTTACAATGGCACTGGAAAAAGTGACATGAATGTTTTTCAGACTAATGACCATTGCAACTCTTCCCATGATCACATGATCGAAATTCGGACGCTTTTCAACTGACTCCTCTTTATGATAGCTGCAGTTTCTCGGGCTTAAGTTATCCCTGTTTGCGACCTTCTGATCAGCAAAGTCAATGGGGAAGCCAGATTCACTTAACAATGGAGCCTGGTTTAGCTCAGCAGACTAAAAGCATAGTGATTTAAACCAGCTGTCTGCAATTACTGTAAGTTCAAATCTCACCAGGCTCAAGGTTGACTCCGCCTTCCATCCTTTCTAAGGTAGGTTAAATGAGGACCCAGTTTGTAGGGGCAATAAGCTGACTTTGTATAAATATACAAAAGTATGAAGACTATTGCTTAATGCATTGTAAGCCGCTCTGAGTCTCCGGAGAAGGGCGGCATATAAATCAAATTTAAAAAAAAACCAATCATGATACTAACTAAACAACTGCAGTGATTCACTTAACAAATGTGGCAAGAAAAGTCATAAAATGGGGCAAAATTCATTTAACAACTGTCTTGTTTAGCAATAGATATTTTGGGCTCAACTGTGGTCGTAAATTGAGGACTACCTGTATTAAAGCCATGTGAGCCTGCAAATCTGTAAAGTCCACACCTTCTCCTGGATTGTATATTATTCTCTTTCTCCTTCCTCCTCCTGGACATGGGAGTTCTACTATCAGAGAAGTGCTGGTTGCAAAAGTGTTCTACTGCCTGAAGAAGACAGCTTGGCAAAATTATTCTCTACCTTCAGCAAAAGCTTTCAACAAGGCTTATTTCTAAATGATTGAGGATGCAGTTCCAAAAGTAGCCTCCCTCTCGCTCTGGTTTTTTTTTTGTTGTTGTTTGTTTATTTAAAGCAATAGATGCAGTCAAAGAAAATGGCAATGAAAGAAATAGCAGGTTGAGGAGAAAAAAGTAGAAGGGTGGAACAAAAATGAGCAATTTAAATGTAACTAAAATTGGGAAAAGACCATCCTCCACACCAAAATCTGCAGCATCCATTCCACTGAATCAGAGATCAATAGAAGCAATGTTGCATCAAGAAAAACCTAATACTTTGCAAAAAGAAATACAATCTGTGCTACAATCAATCCAAGAAGCAATTACGTCACATAAAGAGGAAACAAAAAGAAATCACAATGAGACGAAAGGCAACTGGGAGGAGATGAAGGAGCAAATCCACAATATGGATGCGAGATTAGGAAATTTTCAGCAAATGATAATTGTTTGTTTTTGTTTTGTTTTTTGTTTGTTTTTATTGGATTTATATACCGCCCTACTCTTGAAGGACTCAGAGGGGTGAACAGCCACAGAATAAAACATATAAATACAAAAATTTTAAATAGAATAAAACGAATTAAATAATTTGACTGAGACAAATTTAAAATACCCAATTTAAAAACAAATTAAAATTTGCATTTAACAGGGGAAAAAGATTTAGGCCAGGCCAGCTTGATGAAAAAGGAAAATCTTCAGCGCGTGACGGAAGGTGCACAGATCCGGGATCATCCGTATCTCTGGGGGAGCTCGTTCCAGATCGTAGGTGCCCCCACAGAGAAGGCTCTCCCCCTGGGGGCCGCCAGTCAACATTGTTTGGCCGATGGCACCCGGAGGAGCCCCTCTCTATGGGAGCGTACTGGCCGGTGACAGGCTATTGGTGGTAGCAGGCGGTCTCATAGATAACCAGGTCCTAAGCCATGGAGCGCTCTAAAGGTGATAACCAAAACCTTGAAGCGCACTCGGAAGACCACCAGGAGCCAGTGTAGCTCACACAGGAGAGGTGTTACATGGGAACGCCACGTCGTTCCCATAACCACCCGCGCAGCCACACTCTAGAGAGTGTTACAATAGTCCAGACGAGAGGTGATGAGGGCATGAGTGACTGTGCGTAGGGAGTCCCGATCTAGAAAGGGGTGCAACTGGTGAATCAGGCGAACCTGATAAAAAATCCTCCCGGTCATGGCCATCAAGTGCTCTTCTAAAGACAGCCGTGAATCCAGGAGGACGCCCAAGTTGCGAGCCCTCTCCGTGGGGGCCAATGATTCGCCCCCAATAGTCAGTGATGGCACCAACTGACTATATCGGGATGTCGGAAACCACAGTCACTTGGTCTTGGATGGGTTGAGCCTGAGCCTATTCCTCCCCATCCAGATCCGCACGGCCTGCAGGCACCGGGACATCACTTCAAGGGCATCGTTGGGGTGGTCTAGGGTGGAGATGTACAGCTGGGTGTCATCAGCGTACTGGTGGTATCTCACCCCAAAACCACGGATGATCTCGCCCAGCAGCTTCACATAAATGTTGAACAGGAGGGGCAAGAGGACCGACCCTTGCGGCACCCCACATATGAGGGGCCTCGGGGTCGACCTCTGCCCCCCTGTCAACACAGACTGCGACCGGTCAGAGAGAAAGGTGGAGAACCACTGCAAAACAGTGCCTCCCACCCCTAACTCCTCCAACCGGTGCAGCATGATACCATGGTCAATGGTATCAAAAGCCGCGGAGAGATCTAACAGGATCAGTACAGAGGAGCACCCCCTGTCTTGAGCCCTCCAGAGCTCATCAACCAACGCGAGCAATGCCGTTTCCGTGCTGTACCCGGGCCTGAAGCCCGACTGGAACGGATCCAGATACGTCGTTTCATCGAGGTGCTGGGGGAGCTGTTGCGCAACCACACTCTCAACAACCTTCACCACGAAGCGAAGGTTGGAGACCGGACGATAATTTACCAACATTGCCGGGTCCAGGGAAGGCTTCTTGAGGAGAGGCCTCACCACCACCTCTTTCAAGGTGGCGGGAAAGTCACCCTCACCCAACGAAGCATTTGTAATCCCCTGGAGCCAGCCTCGTGTCACCTCCCGGGAAGCCAGTACTAACCAGGAAGGACACGGGTCCAATAAACAAGTGGTCGCGTTCAGTCTGCCCAGAATCCTGTCCATGTCCTCATGGGTCACAGGATCAAACTCATCCCAGATAACATTCTCAGGATCTGCCCCAGTCCCCCCCCCCCAGACTACCCAGTCAGAGTCCAGATCGTTCCGAATCTGAGTGATTTTGTCATGCAGATACCTAACAAAATCCTCTGCTCTACCCTCCAAGGGGTCCTCCCGCGCTTCCTGGTGGAGCAGGGAGTGGGTCACCCTAAAGAGGGCGGCCGGGCAGTTATCTGATGATGCAATAAGAGCAACAAAATAGCTACATTTCGCTGCTTTTATCGCCAGTAAGTAATTCTTAATATGGGATCTTACTAGTGTCCGGTCAGATTCAGAAAGGCTGGCCCTCCAACTACTCTCTAGGCATCTTTTCCGGTGCTTCCACTCCCTCAGCTCCTCGGAGAACCAAGGAGCCAATTGAGATCGGCGCCGGGTCAGAGGCCGCAAAGGCACGACCCGAACTAGAGCTCCAGTGACCGCCCTATCCCAGGCGGCCACTAGGTCTCCAGTCGAGGCATGTGCCAGAGCCTCAGGTAATGGATAATAAAAAATGAGCAAAGAATACAGAAACGAGAGGACAAATCAGAAGAAGCAGAACAAAAGATGAGAGAAATAAACAGAAGACTGAGACAAGCAAATAACATTCTGGAGGATACAGTCATTGTTTTAGTGATAGAAAAAGCAGCACATTTGTTAAAATTTCAGAACATACCGATATAATAAAGATCTCCCAGAATTGATTATAGAGATGTTAGCTGGTGCCCTAGAGATAGGGAAACAAAAGATGGGGGAGGGGGGGAAGATAGATTTGTTGACTACTAAATTGATTGAAAGAGAAGATGGCTGATCCCGGAGAGAATTTTAGTGAATTGGGATAGTAAAAGATGCAGATTAGATTCTATAAATAAGGCAACAGAATTTTATGATAGCTACATAACCTCGCCTGAGGAGAAAGAAGCAAGGGCAAAAGAACAGGGACAGACAAGAACAACTAGAAGAATAAAATCAATATATAAATAAAAGAGATGGAGAAGGAAAGTGAAATGCTGCCAATGAACATAAACGGATTCAATTCTCCCCTAAAAAGGAAAATAAACACATGATTACAAAAATTGAAAGTAGTGTTGGAAGAAATGTCTATCTGGGTTCGGTTCCAAGTGGGGAGAAAGACACTGGAAACATGGAGGCTCTTTGGAAAGCTGGTTTAATGGAGCAGAACCATTAAGCACATGGTCCTCGTGCAGTTGAACACATGGAGTGGAGAGTGAGTGTTATTCATACCCTCTGAGTTGGGGCTGAGTTTCTGTCTCCAAGAGCATGTTTCTCAATTTCTCATCCAGGGAAATATGATATTCTGTCTTTTCAGTATTTCCTAAAATATTTCATTCTTCTAAAAGGAGTGGGTGCTAACTTTCTTCAGTAGACATAATTTGCCTCCAAGAAACCCATATAAAACAAACAGCATTCTAAACTACTGGAATATCCAAAAATTGGGAAATTATATTTTTCATCAGTACAACAACAGAAAAGAGGGGCAGCTTTTTATATTAAGGAAACAATAAATTCCAAACAAATTTATGGAGATGAAGGATTTTAATGGTGGAAATAGTAATGAACCAAAAACAGATATTGATGGTAGTAATATACGCTCCAAATAATAAGAAGAATTCTACCAAAAACTACATTAGATGATATTGGAAATGGAATATCAAAATATTTCCTAGCAGGAGATTTTAATGCAATCGTAGATGCAAAACTAGACTATAGAAATAGTAAGACAGGGGGAAAAGGAAAGAAAGATATTTCCTAAGATTTTTTAAAATGATAGAAGAAACTTGTATACAGGATGTGGAGAGAAATGAATGCCCCCCCCCCAATCAATATACATTTTATTCAAACAGGCATAAATCACGGTCCAGAATTGATATGATATGGATGTTACCCGAATTCAGAACAAACTTATAGGAGATTGAGATAGAAACCAATATTTAGGCTGACCATAACCCAGATAAAATTAAGATGGAAAGGAGTAAAAAAAAACCTGACATGGACATTGAATCAATCTATATTAAAAGAGAAAGAATTTATACAAGCAATAGCAAAAGAAATAAATTTTTTATTTAAAGAAAATAAGACACATCACAGCAAAATGTATGAGACACTGTTAAGGCATATATCAGGGGATTAGCTCTAACCTACATACTGAGAAAGAACAAGGAAAGAAAACAAAATCAAATGACGTTGAGAGAAGAATTCAAAAAACTTGAGCTAGAACTACAGAGATCCACAAAAGAAAACTCTTAAAAATCAAATGGAAATAATAAAACAGAAACTGAACTTGATAGAAAAGGAAGAATTGGCAGAAATAATCAAAAGAACAAAACAAAAACAGCAAAAGAGCCAACAAACCGGGAAGATGGATATCTTACAAACTGAAGAAAGAGAGAAGAAATTGATTAGTAAACTATAAGACAAGAAAGGATGTATAGTTTCAAAATGAAATTTTTTAAAAAAAATTGAAGTATTTTATGAAAAATTATATGATACAGAAAAAAATTCAGAGAAAATAATAACACAATACCTGGAAAGAGCTGAACTACCGAAAGTATGAGAATATTAAAAATGTTAAATGAAAAGATAATGATGGAGTTGACGGAGCTGATAAAAAGACAAAAAAAAAAGCAGAGGTTTATAAACACCTACAAGATAAATGTATGCTAGAGGTTTGTAATGAGGTAATGTCAAAGGCCAAAATATCAAACACTTGGACACAAGCAAATATTACCCTGATTCCAAAAGAAGACTCAGATCGGACACATGTAAAGAATTATAGGCCAATATCATTGCTGAATGCAGACTATAAAATATTCACATCAATAAAGGCAGAGAGACTAAAAAGATTTTTAAATGAATTTATTCATTCGGATCAAAATGGATTTCTATCAAAAAGACAAATAAAAAAACAATGTAAGGATTATCTTAGATACATTGGAATATTAAGAAATACATTCAGAAAAACAAATGGCACTGGTCTTCTTAGATGACAAAGCGTTTGATAATGTAAATTGGCAATTTATGATGAAACAGATCGTATGGACTTTGGAGAGACATTTATAAAAATGATTACGACAATATATTATAGACAAACAGCAAAAGTAAGTTAATGGGGACTTTACAGAAAATTTTAATATAAAAAAAGGCACAAGACAAGGATGTCCATTATCCCCATTGTTATTTATATTAACATTGGAAGTATTAAACAAAAATATTAGAGAAGACTCAGAAATAAAAGGCATGGAAATAAAGAAGGGAAAATATAAATTACAAGCATTTGCAGACAACTTGGTATTCATCATAGAAGAACCATTGCAAACGGGTTCTAAACTAATAAAAAGAAGAGAATAATATGGGGAAGTAGCAAGATTGAAAATAAATAAAGAAAAATTAAAATAATAGGTAAAATAGGTAAAATCTTACAGATAAACAAAAAAATGAATTGGCAAAAAAGACAGATCTCCAGATAGTTAAAAAAGTTAAATATTTGGGAATATATTCAACAGGAAGATGTGCAACAATAAAAGAGGGTAACTATATTAAGCTATTAAATAAAAAAAATGACCTAGAAAAAAAGAAAAATCTGCAACCATCAAGGTTAGGAAGAACCAAGGTTAGCAACTATAAAAAGGAATATTTTACAAGAAATTGTTTTTCTTGTTTCAAACCTTTCCTTTTTCATGAGCCAAATACAATAACTTTTGAAATTTCTTTCAAAAAAGCTAGAAAGCAAGCTAGAATTAGACTGAAAATGTTGCAATAATGGAAGTTTTGGACTACCAGATTGGGAGTTATATTATCAAGCATGTGTACTATACAAGATTAGGGTGTTGAATTATCATGGTGGCCACAAATGGAAATGCAACTGAGATATGATAAAGACGCTAAGATGGGAGTTCTACTATCAGAGAGGGGCTGATTGAAAAGTGTTCCACAGCTTCAAGAAGACAGCTTGGCAAAATTATTCTCTACCTTCAGCAAAAGCTTTCAACGAGGCTTACTTCCAAGTGATTGAGGATGCAGTTCCAAACCTAACCTCCTTCTCACTCTAGATGTTTTTTTAAAGTAACAGATGCAGTCAGAGTTCTTCCCTGACATCATTAGCCAACAGGACCTTGTCCATAGAGTGGCTAAATTCGCATCTTGTTTCAAGCAGAGATGTCCAGAACTGGTGGCGCAGCAGACTAAAGTGCTATTAAGTAGCACCAGCTGCCTGCAATTACTGCAAGTTTGAATCTCATCAGGCTCAAGGTTGACTCAGCCTTCCATCCTCGAAAATGAGGACCCGGATTGTGGGGGCAATAAGCTGACTTTGTATAAAAAAAGAACATCGTTTAGGGGGCCCCGAAAGCCCTACTAAGCAGGTATATACAAAAGTATGAAGGCTATTGCTTAACGCATTGTAAGCTGCCCTGAGTCTCCGGAGAAGGGCGGCATATAAATCGAATGAATGAATGAACGAACGAACAAACAGGATGGGGAATCACTATTCCAAGCTGTGCTCTGCTTAGCCATATCTTGCAGAATAAATCACAGTTGGGTTGGTTCACCAAACACCGAAGGCAGGTAGTGGCTAAGGCACACTGGTCTAGAAACTTTGTCCCTATAGGGGCTAAATTCACATCTTGTTCGAAGCGAGGGGTGCCCAGAACTGGATGGAGAATTCTGGCAGTTGAAGTCCCCACGACTTAAAAAGTTCCCAAGGTTGGATCCGACTGTTTTAAGCTGTGCTTTGCTTAGTTATCTCTCTCTCTTTCAGCCCAAAACACCTCACACAATTGGTGTGGGGAAAATAGGAGCGGGAGCGCCTACGGGAGAAACGGAAAGCTAAGCGATGGGGGGAAAAGGAAAGCTAAGAGAGTGAGCGCGGAGTAGAGCTGGCATCCCAAGGTCCGATAGGAAGAACGTAACTAGATGTCAATCTATAAGCAGGGGGTCAATTTCCAAAAAAACTTTGTCCAAAATTGGACAAAGGGGGTGGGTGGGTGGAAAACAATGGGGAAGCCTTAAAGCGGGGGAAAGCTTTACTCGGAATTTTGACATGCAAACCCCAGTTCCGGCTTTGCTTTATTGTATTCTGCTTAACCTTTAAGTAAACTATACCTTTCTTCACCAACTGGAGTCAAAGATCGTTCTTACTTAAAAGCCAGGAGGGGAGGCAGGACCGACATTCTCATTCTTTCCCCCCCAAATAATTCTGCTGGCTTAACCCTTAGCCAGCTCCCATTGATAAAGGACCCCCTTAGTATTTATGGAGATTCTCAATCATCTAGGTCACGGCTGTCCCAAAGGTGCTTTTCGTTTCCAAAGGAAAAAATTAATAAAGTCTATAATAAAGTCTAATTGCCTTTTGAAGAAAAGCACCTTTAGGGAGACCTTTAGCAGGAAAAAAAAAGAGGAAGATGAATAGAGGGATGTGGAATCCCCCCACTCCTGCCAAGCCCCTCCACAAAGAAATGGCTTGCCAGGAGCAAATCAGGTGGCGTCCCTTCCCCACACCTGCACCCCTCCGGAAATACCTGCGGTACTCTTCTATTTGCTCCGGCTTCAAATCTGCAAACTCCGCCATGATTTCGCCCAAACGCGGCCAAAACGCAGCTTTCTGAATAATTCAAATTTAAATCAGCGGGTGGAAGAAAAAAGGCGGAGTCCTCGAGTTTCATTCAGTCATTCATCGGGACGGGTTGTTCGGTTGACAAAAACAGATAGGCACCCTGGTTGCTATTGATTCGTTTATTTACAGAAAAATCGGGACAACCAAAATAAGGCAGGGCATCCAAGAAAAAGTCATATCCCTCTTAAACCAGTTGCTTTCACTTCGTTGGGAAAAAGACACTTCCTTGTGCATGAGCTACGTGGAAGCAATCTCCATAAATAAAAAGTAGGGGAAACCCAATTGTGTCCAGTCGAGCTAAAGTCACGCAGAAGGGGCTCTAGCGATGCGGGGTCTGTATCAGCGCTTCTCCATCTCGGGAATTGAAAGACAGGTGGGCTTCCACGTCCAGAATTCGGGGCAATCCTGGGAGTTGAAGTCGACCTAGCTTAAACCTCCCGAGGTTTGGGAGACACCTGTGTATGATCTGTTCTGCACACCAATCTGGGGGCAGTGATGAAGTGGGTCGCTTGCTTTCCTCCAAATGGGCTAGAGATGCAGAGCTCAAAACTCCCCAAATCCCCACTGGGGGGGGTGGGGTGGGGGGGGCAGGTGGAGGATCGCGCTGAAGTCCGATGTGGTGCAGCCTCTTTTGTAAGACCGAGCATGAAAAATCCCCTTCTCTGATTAACCAAATGGCCGTTAATCCGTGAATTCCCCTAAATCTGGAAGGACCAGTTTAGTTTCCTGCCTCGCTGGTCCAAGGCGGCTTCCCTGTAGCAGAGAAATACTACATATCCCATCTTGATCCTACTTGGCAGGGGATGATGGGAACTCTCGCCCGCCTAAATTACACCCAGTTGAGAAGCGTCCAAGCCCTGCAGTTGCCTCTTCTTCCCGATAGGGCGCAGCCTCCTCCTTTCCCGGTGACGTCATCAAGGAAAACGAAACTTGGCTGGGAGGAGGAGCCTCGCGCCGTGGCCGCCTCCGTAGCTGCCAAAGACGGCGCTCCCATTGTGCGCATGCGCCTCGGCCAATCCCCTCAACCGCCTCTTCTCTCCTCCTCTTTTCTGTTCGTCACGCTCCGCGTGACGTGATGTTGACGGAAGAGGCGGGGAGTGGAGCTCGCCGGGCGGAGGCGGAAGCAGGAAGCCCGGTGCTGACAGAAAGACGAGGAGCCCAACAGGTCGCCGGCACCGAGCCGCCTCGCTCTGTTTTCCGCCGTCGTTCGACCCAGACCCGCACCTGAAGCGCCGCCATGTCCAACATGGAGAGTATCCTGGGTGACGCCCGTCGGGAAAACACGGCCGGGCTCCGATTGGTGGTGGGAGCAAGAAACTCCCGCCTCTTGACGAGATTGATGGAACGGGGGGGCGTGGCTAGTGGGGGACCCTTACGGCAGGAGGCGCTCTTGAGAGGGGCTGATTCTTGTGGGAGGAGCTTCGGCGCTGAACGCTTTTCCTATTGGCGTTTCTGGATGGGAGTGACAGCGGGAGTAGCCCGTGGGGTGGGGTGAGGGCGTTTTCCTCTCTTCCTTCCAAAGTGGAAGCTTATTTCTCTCTCCTTTTTCACCCCAAGGGAAAAATCTCCCCCTCTTTCCAAGAAAATTCTCAGGATCCCCAAAAGTGTTGGGATATCCCCATTTTTCTCCCTTGGAGGATTGGACCAGTGTTTCTGAAACTTGCAAACTTTAAGACAGGTGGACTTCAACTCCCAGGATTCCCCAGCTGCCAAGTTTCAGAAACACATGGACTACAACTACCATCATGCCCAGCCCAGGCAACATGGGGCAGCTGTGGATGACCCCTGAGGATCAGAGGCTGATCAAGCCTCCCCACACTGGACAGAGCAAAACCTCTACTGAGCCCCTTCAAAGCTTTTCTGGCGTTATTCTAATAATAGTGAATCTAGATAATGGGCATTATTTGAATTATTTGTTTAAATTGGTTATAGCTTCCCTCTCTGGGAGTCTCAGGGGCTTATTTATTTATTACATGTATTTATATGCCGCCCTTCTCCCGAAGGACTCAGGGCGGCGAACATAAGTTAAGAAACATGTACAATAAAATCCCATTTTAAACCAAATAACTAATTGATAATAAATAATAAAACCCGGAATCAGAGTCAGCCTATTTGCTTGAACAGCCAAGTCTTCAGGTCCCGACGGAAGGAGCAGAGATCAGGAGCCGTCCGGAGCTTGGTAGGTAACTCATTCCAGAGGGTGGAAGCACCCACAGAGAACGCCCTACCCCTGGGCACCGCTAGACGACATTGGCTCACCGTCAGAACCCTGAGGAGAATGGCCCTATGTGAGCGAACAGGATGGTGAGAAGCAGGCAGGAGAAGATCCTGCAAATATCCCGGACCTAAGTCATGTAGGGCCTTATAGGTGAGAACCAGCACCTTGAAGCGGACCCGGAGAACCACTGGTAACCAGTGCAGCTCACGCAGGAGGGGTTTTATAGGGGAATAACGAGGGGCTCCCGTAACAACCCGTGCGGCTGCATTCTGGATCAGCTGGAGTCTTCAGGTGCATCTCGGGCAGGCCCATGTAAAGGGAATTGCAGTAATCCAAGCGGGAAGTAACCAGGGCATGAGTCATTGTGCGAAAGTCATCTCGGTCCAGGAAAGGGCGCAACTGGCGCACCAGGCAAACCTGTGCGAAGGCCCCCCCTGCTCACGGCTGTTAGATGGTCTTCTAGGCACAGCCGAGCATCCAGGAGGACACTCAAGTTGCGAGCCCTATCAACGGGGGCAAGTTTTTCCCCATCCATCAAAAGGGATGGGGCCTCTGAAACCTGAGATGCCGACATCCACAGCCACTCAGTCTTGGAGGGATTGAGTTTGAGTTTGTTTCTGCCCATCCAGGCCTGTACCGCCTCCAGGCAACGGGACATCACGGAAAGGGCATCTCTGGGGTGGTCTGGGTTGGAGATATATAATTGGGTATCATCAGCATATTGATGATATCTCACCCCAAAGCCACAAATGATCTCACCCAGTGGCTTCATATAGATGTTAAAGAGTAGGGGGGAGAGAACTGACCCCTGAGGCACCCCACAATTTAGGGGCCTCGGGGTGGACCTCTGCCCTCCCGCCCATACAAACTGAAAGCGACCCGAGAGGTAGGAGGAGAACCACTGTAAGATAGTGCCTCCCACACCCAACCCCACAAGTCGCTGCAGTAGGATACCATGGTCGATGGTATCAAAAGCCGCTGAGAGGTCAAGTAGGACCAGGATGGAAGAACAATCACCATCCCGAGCCCGCCAGAGATCATTCAGAGTGACCAATGCCGTTTCCGTGCTGTGTCCGCATCGGAAGCCCGATTGGTACGGGTCAAGGTATTCCGTTTCCTCCAGGAATTATGGGAGTTGCACCACTACAGTCTCAACAACCTTCGCGAAGGCTGGAGACGGGATGATAGTTATTAAGTGAGTCTGGATCCAAGGAAGGCTTCTTGAGGAAAGGTCGAACCACCGCCTCCTTAAGAGAGGTGGGGAAGTTCCCCTCCCTCAATGAAGCGTTGACTATTGCCTGGATCCAGTCTCTAGTCACCTCCCTGGCAGCCGAAACCAACCAGGAGGGACAAGGGTCCAATAAGCAAGTGGAGGAACTAAGTTTGCCCATAATCCTGTCCACTTCCTTGACAGAAACAGGGTCAAACTCAATCCAGATATTATTCTCAAGACCCACCCTAGTCTCCCGGTTGGATCCTGCCCAGTCAGAGTCCAATCTGATCCGGATCTGAGCAATTTTATCATGCAGAAATTGTACAAAATCCTCAGCTCTGCCTTGTAAAGGGTCTTCCCTTGCTCCCTGATTGAGGAGGGAGCAGGTCACATGAAACAGGGCCGCTGGGTGGTTTTCTGCAGATGCAATGAGGGCAGCGAAGTAATCTGGTTTCGTCGCTTCCATCGCCACTAGATAAGACCTAATATGGGTTCTTAACTGTGTTCAGGCAGATTCAGATCGGGAGGACCTCCAACTCTCCTCTAGGTGTCTTTTCCGACTTTTCATTTCCCGGAGCTCCATGGAAAACCAAGGAGCGATCTGGGATCTGCGTTAGGTTAGAGGCCGGAAAGGTGCAATTCTGTCCAAGGCGTCGGTAGCCGCCCATTCCCAGGATGCCACGAGAGCCTCAGCTGAATCACAGGATTGAGAGGTGGGGAATGTCCCAAGCTCCTTCAAGAACTTTTCTGGGTCCATCAGGCGCCTGGGGCGGAACCATTTTATGGGTCCCGTCTCCCAGCGGCAAGGATTGGCAGATTGAAAGTCCAGTTTAAGGAGGGAATGGTCACTCCATGACAGGGGAGTGATGGAAAGTTCCCCCTTACCATGACTATCCACTGCCCAGAGAGAAAAACCAGGTCGAGTGTGTGTCCTCCCCTATGAGTTGGGCCCTGAATAACCTGAGTCAGGTCCATGGCTGTCATGGAGGCCATGAACTCCCAGACTATCTCAGATGACTCGCCGATTGAAAGCAGATTAAAGTCTCCCACAACCAAAAGGCTGGGGAGTTCGAGTGCCACTTCAGTCAAGACATCGAGCAGTGCGGGCAGGGCTGCGGCAACATAGCTGGGAGATAGGTATGTGACCAACAAGCCCGACTGAACTCCAGGGTCCCACTTCAATAGAAGAGACTCACACCCGCCTATCTGAGGGACAGTGACCTCCTTAGGACTCAGACTTTCTCTAACAACCACTGCCACCACCCCCTTCCCTTCCCTGGTGTCGCGGCTGATGCAGGACACGAAAGCCTGGGGGGCTCAGAGAGAGGGATTCCCCCCTCTTACCCCAACCAGGTTTCTATGATACAGGCCAGGTCCACAACCTCCTCAGCAGTAAGATCTCGTATGAGGAGGGCCTTATTCATCACGGACCTGGCATTCACATATACCAGACGGAGACCAGGGTCCCTCGCTCTCGTATCCCCAGAAATGAAGCGTTGACTATTGCCTGGATCCAGTCTCCCTTAAAATTGGATCTAAAAATCTATTTTAAAAACCCCAGAGCTTCCGTTTTTTAGCATACCACCTCTCAGGGTTCCAAAACCCATCATCAAGGGCGGCCTTCGATAGTTGAGAGGGCCAAACCTGTGAGAGGGGGGAGTCTCGCAGTGCAAGGAGTTCCGCAGTTGAATACATTAAAGAATAGCAACGAGCTGAGAGTGATGAAGGATCATTTTCTAGTAAAGGGTGTTAGAGATGGTTAAAAACAGGTAGATTAAATAAGGGAGGAAAAGATGTTAAAGAGAAGACAATATGTTAAAAACATCACAACATCGGAACAACATCGCCCTCTCACGACGATGGGAAGTCTTGCGATTATAATAAGTCTATTCAATGGTGGGAGAAAGTCTCAAAGGCCACCCTCTCATGGTGACCAAACCAGAGTCATAAGGTCAAATGAGAAGATGGTCCGTCCCACCATACTCCAAGACTCTCGGTGTCTGTGTCTCCTCCCTTCCTGACACCAGCGATAGCCAGGCTTAGTTCAGAAAAAAGCAAGGTGTAGTCATAGGATGGAATAAATGATTGAATAATCTGGGTAACCCAGGGTGGACAAGATGGTCAAATAATGGTCAAATAAGGCTGCAGATCAATCAAAAGCTGTAAATTTATGCTGAGTGGTCATATTAGACCTAAGTCTAATAAGTGGGGGAGGAACAGTTAAGGGAGAGACCAACTGTCATCCCCCACCTAACAATCCTCAGTCCCTTCCCCATAACCTTGATCTTCAGGCCATTCAGCCCATTAAGTTGTTAAGCCCCCTCTCATGCTTCAGAAAAAGGGGGAAGTGTCCAGATCCGTCAAAAACTGAGGGATCCTAATGTTTGTAATGCTGCCCTCTTCTTCACCAACAACGGGGGCGTCTTTGCAGCCAAGCCTCCAGGTACAGCAGCCGCCCCCAGCGCCAATGCCTCCGCCACGGCAGTCACCTCCGCCGCCGTAGCCATCGCCGCCGTCTCCGCGCTGCCGCCCGTGGAGCCCAAGCCTGCCTCCGAACTGTGGTTCTCTAGCTGCTCCAGTAGTCCTGCCAGCATCATTGTTGTTGCCGCCTAGGCCCCAACAGTCCGGCCCGATTGTTCTCTGTGCCGTCCTTTAACCTCCTCCTTGACAGTCAGCTGTTCCTCGGGCTCCATCCACGGCTCTATCGAGCCGGAAGCACCTCGGCTCACTGGGAGGGGGTCAGAAGATGGTTAACTGACCCCCAACACTCCTGAAAATGCCAAACATCGCCTCCCTAACCTCAGGGTTCACTGCGGAGCCGCCATTTTAGTCTGCTGCTCCAACGGAATTTTTGTAATGCAAACATAATAAAAGTGATTAAAAACATATATAGACATAGATATAGGACAGCCCCAAACTGCAGACTGGGAGTTTCTATAGAATTACATGTGTGGAACAAGTGTAAGAAGAGCTTGTTGTTGTTATGGTATTTTTCTGACATTAGCATACAGGTATTCCTCAACTTACGACCACAGTTGAGCCCAAAATTTATGTTGTTCCTAAGTGAGAAATTGCTTAAGTGAGTTTTGCCCCATTTTACGATTTGTCTTGCCACATTTGTTAAGTGAATCTGTGCAGTGATTAATCACATGGTTGTTAAGTGAATCTGGCATTCCCATTGACTTTGCTTGTCAGAAGGTCACAAAAGGCAATTATATGACTCCTGGACCCTGCAACCCTCATAAATGTGAGTCAGTTGTCAAGCGTCCGAATGTAAATCCCATGACCATGGGGATGCTACATTTGTAAGTGTGAAAAATGGTCATAAGTCAGTTTTTTCACTGATATAACTTTGAATGGTCACTAAATGTACTGTAGTAAGTCGAGGACTACCTGTATCCGGATAACGGACATTAATTGCATTATTTAAATTGGTTAGACCTTCCCTCTGTGAGAGTCTCAGGGGCTTATGTAATGCAAAAACAATAAAAGTGGTTAAAAATATAAATACATAGACAGCCTGGCTACGAGATTGTTATTTTCTGTAGAATTCTGTGTGTGAGGGAAGTGTAAATTGTTCAATTGCTAAATCATGTCTGACTTAGCAATTGAACCCCATGGACGGTAGCACACCAGGCCCCGTCGTCCACTCTACATAGCAGAAATAACCAGGTATAAAGTACTAAGAACTAAATAACTTTCCTGACTTCTAGGCATCTGCTCACTTTCTGCTTTCCCGTGCCTATCAAAATGGACTAGTCCAGGAAATGGTGTATCCCAATAAATCTGTTAGAATGGAAAGACGCACACCCCCATCTCCGTTTTGCAATTTTCAGAGTTGCCGTTTACAGATTTGTTATGGCTGTGATTGACGAGAACGTATGCCTGTTCTACGGGTTCTCTGATGAAGCGCTGAATGTTTTTTTTGCAGCTTCTGGCTGGGCTTCCAGACCAGCTGGTTAAGACTTTTTTGGTGTGTTTTTGTCTGACATGACACACCACAGTGTCATGCTTGGATGTTTCTGGTTTTTATCAGCTGATTCAGTTTTTCTGGGTTTTTTTTCCCTTTTGCTTTAGTTTTATATTTTAAAAATATGAGAAAAGAATATAAAATTTGTTTTCTCTGCTGCCTTCGTTCTAAATCCTACTTCTGTTCATCTAGTTGGCTATAAAGTGCATGGACCATCAACCTTGGTTTCCACACCTTGACAGCTGACTTAGATAAATCATTAATGATAGCTGTAAGAAATGTGAATCCTAGTCATTTAATCACTCTTTTATCATATTTGCTTTAGGTCAGGACATATCCTAACCATTTTTAATGACAGCTACCAGATGTGTGCTGTGGAAATCAGATAATTAATAGGTGATAAACAGCAACAATAAGTTAACATAGTGTGTACCTAATTTCTATCACCTAGTGGTTGTATGAATGTTTGCAGCCCAAATCAGATATCCCTACCATTATGAATGTTGAATTTTATGATCTTTTTAAAAGAGTTTGAACTGGTATCTTTTAAAAAAAAATTATTTATATGCCGCCCTTCTCCGGAGACTCAGGGCGGCTTACAATGCGTTAAGAAATAGCCTTCATACTTTTGTATATTTTTATACAAAGTCAGCTTATTGCCCCCACAATCTGGGTCCTCATTTCACCTACCTTAGAAAGGATGGAAGGCTGAGTCAACCTTGAGCCTGGTGAGATTAGAATTTGCAGTAATTGCAGGCAGCTGGATTTTAAATGCTGCCTTAGTAGGAGGCATTACCCTGCTACGCCACTCAGGCTTTCTTTTTTCAGAAAGATCAGATTCCCCCTATATTGCAACTTCAGGGAAAAGATTCTCCTCTTGAAGAGTCTGTATCATGAAAATGGCTAGATTCTCTTGCAGAATCCAGTGTTTCTCCCGATGGCTCCTCTTCCTCTGATATTTGCTCAATGTAATTTTGGGTTAGCCCTTCTTCAAACTCATGCTGAACATCATTAGATACATTGCTAGCAGTTCCTGCGTCTTCGGCTGCATCCTCCACTTCTTCCAAGACCAGATCGAAGAGGGATCG
>WNWU01013678.1:12166-38638 GCA_012654045.1 Ptyas mucosa
TGAATATAAATGTATTTTGTATGTACTTGATTTGATATTTTATCTTTTTATGTTTAATAAAGTTTGTTTAAAAAACTTTCTTTAAAAATGACCAGACTATGGTCAATTTGAAAGGAGACGGACTCTGTATCTGCAGGGGCTGTGTAGAATATGGACCCCAGAACATCTGGCTAGTTGTGCAATGAACTAGGCTCAGCAAAACTGTGGCTTAAAAACATTAACAGATTAACAGAGTTGGAAGGGACCTCACAGGTCATCTAGTCCAACCCCCGGCCAAGCAGGAGACCCTACATCTGCCTCTACCTAGGATCGAACTCACAACCTCCTGATTGTGAGGCAAGAGCTCCACCTCTAGGCCACAGCAGTCTTCCAATATTTTGGGGGGGGGCTGCCACAGAGAAGGGGGGGGGGGGCTTTCCACCTGTTCTCCAAAGCATCAGGAGGAAAGACAAGAAGCAACGGATGGAAACTCATCAAGGAGAGAAGCAACCTAGAATTAAGGAGAAACTTTCCTGACGGTGAAAACAATTAACCAGTGGAACAACTTGCCACCAGAAGTTGTGGGTGCTCCAACACTGGAAGCTTTTAAGAAGAGATTAGACGGCCCTTTGTCCACAATGGTATGAGGTCTCCTGCTTGAGCAGGGGGTTGGACTAGAAGACCTCTGAGGTCCCTTCCAGCCCTAGAATTCTATGATTCTTTGGAGGCAAAATTCAGCTGCCTTCAAAGATTTGGTGACCTCTGGGCGTTAAAACATGATTTATTTATCTTGCTTTTTCCCACAGAGAATTTTCCAACTTCTCCGTCTCTACTACAACTCTGGAGTTCCTAGTCCTCGTCTTAGTCATTTGTTTAACAACCATTTGAAGTTACGACGATGCTAAGGAAAGCTACTTGTGACTGGTCCTCACACGTACAAACAGTCCTCATACTTATGACCGGTCCAAGCATTTACAACCATCGCAGAATCATCCCTCTACATGTGACCAAGTTTCATGCACTTAGCAACTGGCATGCATAAACTGGATTCGCTCAACGACCTCAGGGAAAAAAAGGTTGTCAAATCAGGTGTGACTCAGTTAATGACCGCATCGCTTAGTGACCGAGGTTCTGGTCCCAATTGTGCTCGTAAGTCGAGGATTACGCATAGTCTCCCATCGTTGCTTTGCTTTTTTAAGGTCAGACAGGATTAATTAAGTGTGGTTGATAACTGTAATCCACTTGGTAAATATTAGTATCAAGAAATATTTAAAAGAATATCACGGAGAAAATCCCCAAATAAATAAGGAATAATCTTATAAATCAAAATTAAGCTTTGTCTTGGCCCTGCCTGTTGTGTAGCAACAGAGGGTACCTCTTTCGTACACCAGAGGACAAAAAAAAAGTGTACTAATACAACGCAACACACTAAACCAGTGTTTTTCAAGCTTACCAACTTGCATGGACTTTGACTCCCAGAATTCCTCAGCCAGCATGGAGCCGAGGTCCGTCCCTCTTAAATCATGCTGGCTGGGGAATTCTGGGAGTCAAAGTCCACGTGCCTTAAAAGTTGCTAAGCTTGAAAAAAAAACTGCACTAAACCAAAATTCAGCCATCACGGTTTTTTTCCAGGCAGCTGTGAGAAGCTAACCCCAAAGATTGCAAGATTTGGGTCAGACTAGATGACTTACAAGGTCCCTTCCAACTCTGTTAATCTGTTAGATGATTTAAATTTCTGGTTTGGTGCATTGTTTAGATCCAGGTAGTAAACTAAAGAAACCATGATAAAAGTAAAACGTCAAATCAGATCCAGATTTTCTTAGCGTTAGCAGGCTGCATTCACACAGATGACCCCATTATAGGATCCAACATGGTTAACCTTAATCATAGCTTGTTTGAAAAGTGCTTAGAAACCACACCAGAGTGAATAAAATCGCACTGCAAGCTACTGTTGTCTGTACCCCCAAATATCAGTCTCCAACCCAAACATTTAACCAGGAACTACAATCCCTATTATCCCCAGCCAGCTCAGTGGAAAAGTAATATGGGAACTGGAGTTCTACATATCTGTAGGTCTCCAAGCTAAAGAGTGGCTGAAACCAATTCTGTCTTTGACAAACAGATGCTCCTATTTTAAGCCAGAATGTAAATTAATCCCCCCCCCCCCTGTAGTTTCCAAGGACTTTGTAAGGATATTGGGAATACATTATGGGTTGTGTGTGTGTTTTTTAATGTATTTTTTTTTAAAATTCTGCAATGTAGTGAATGCTTTTAGTTTGCAGAACAATTTGGAGAAAATGCAGGCATTTAAATAAGCAGAGTGATCAAGAACGAGCAACCGGCAAGGGCTGAAGTGTGCAAAACCACGATTGTGCAAAACACAAGCTCCTAGGAGGTGTGAAGGATTCGTTTCTAGCGTTTCCAAGATTCAGGAGGTCGAAAAACCGAAGGAGCGAGGGAGAAAAACACTCGAAATCTTCCCTACTTTTTGGGGGTCCACCTCACCATCACGCTCAATTCGGCACCAGCCGGAGAATTTCTGACCAGGCTTGCAAAAATCAAACCCCAACCCAAGTTTCTAGTCCTCAACGTTCAAAGCCAGCCCCAGCAGGGAAATTAAAAAAAAAAAATTATTCCAGGAAGCCCGAGACGGGGAAGTATCTGAGAGGGGCTGAAAATGAATGTGCTAGATTTCGGGGACGATGAAACATCCAGACGCAGAACTCTTGAATTCGCTTTTAATGCAGGGGATAATGGGTGGGGTGCTTTAACTGCCCCCCACTCCCAGAGACTAGAGATTAACTGGGATTTGTGGTCAGAAGTAAAATGATAGGCTCTCTTGCACTTCACCCCCCCTTTTGAAAAGAGGGGGCAGAAATACAGCTAATCTTGCCCCCCTAAATCTTGGGGTACACTCGAGACTGAAAGCTGCACATAAACCAGCTATCCCTAAACAAGACCCTCCCCAAGCTGATGAATAGCCCAATTCCCACAATTCTCAGCAATGTCAATGCTTTAGCATTGTGTCCCCTTTTGAAACTCCGTTCTCTCTTGCAAAATCCATTCCAGGGTTAATTAATTGGGTCTGGGGGCCCACAGATAACAGGATCAGCCGGTGCAAGGAACTGGGAGGTGGGGAGGGGTCCATCCTGCTTTGCCTCAATGCTCATTCGAAGTCCTGCCCCCCACCCCCCATCTCCTGCCTTTGCCTCAGGAGTGGTTTTTCAAATTCAACCAGATTAATTAAGATGGGTGGACTCCAACTCCCAGAATTCCCCAACCAGTTGAAGTCCACCCATCATCGAAGTTGGGGAAACATTGCTGTGCTGTTTGCTGAACCTTTTTGGCTTCTACCAAAACTACGTCCTGGATGCTGGTTTGTGCCCAAGGATGTTACAGCTACTCCGGAGGAACCCTGCTTCGCTGCCAGACACCATTTAGGTCCCAAAAAAGTGTGCAATGGCAACGAGAACGTGAATCCTTCCTCCAGAAAAGGGCGAAGGGATAAGACTGGGAGAGGAGAGGGACTTCCGGCAGACATGCGGTGAGTGCGGGCTTTTGTGGGCAGTGAGGAAGTGTGCTCAGCGGTGATCCAATTTTCTTCTTCGGCAACGGGTTCCAGGAATAAGGATAAGCATAAAAGGGGAGAAAGACCACCAATTCTCCCTAGAAAAAAAGAATCTTGCATGTCTCGGGCAGCCATCCGACTTGTGAAAAAACACACCCTGTCTAAGGATGGTAACAATCTGGGGTCAGCTATCCCCATTTCCCGAATCCCACGAGGAATCCCAGGATTAGATTCCGGCTAAAATAAAAAAGCGAGCCATTTTTTTCCTGCAGCACCAGAGATTACAGCCTTAAAACATTGTATTACACTTTCTTCCAGGAGACAAACTCACACACACATATATATGCAGACATATCTAACCAAGTGTAGATATATCAATATATATATATATATATATATATCAGAACATACAGTATTGTACATTTGAGAAAGGCTGGGCGACTCAGCTTCGTGCAGAGCAGGGAGATTCGAACTTGGTCCGCCCTGCAGGCAGCACTCGGAGCATCTCCCACCCAGAGCACATTGCTGCGCTCGACCCGTCCATTTGGAGGTGGGGGGAGGGGGATCACTCGTGCCTGCGCTTGGAAGGCGGCACCAGATGGGAAGGGAGTTCGGCTGGCAATTCATGCCCTTCCAGCTTGACTTTGATGAGGTGGTTGGCCAGAGCAAACTCCTCGTCATCCAGCAGCCCATCCTTGTCCACGTCAGCCAACTTCCAGATCTTGCCCAGGACGGTGTTGGGCAGCTTGGACTTGACCATCTCCTTTTTTGCGCTGGCACCCGTGATCTTGCCATTAACGGGTGAGAGAGTGTAGAAGATCTCGTCGTAAGTGGGCTTGTCCTTGCTGACTACCCACTCCACGTCGTCGATGCCCTCGCCGGCGCCCTCGCCGTAGCCGTGGCCGAAGGGCCCGTTCATGGTGCCCTCAAACGCCCCGCCCTTCACCACCTGGGAGGGCATCTGCGACTCCTCCTGGCGCACCATCACCATCAGCCGGGCGATGTCGTTGGCCAGCATGTCGTCCACCGAGTCCAGCAACTTCTGCTTCAGCGGCTGGAACTTGTTGAAGTCCTGGGTCAGGAGCTGTTCCTGAGGACACACAAACACACCGAGTTGTGACTTGTGGGCGAAGAGATAACGGCAGGATGTGTTGACCGGTTGGAGAGATCAACTCCATGGGTTTCTCACCCTCAAATCTACAGAGGCCCAACTGGGAGGACATTTAACTGCCCTTCATAAGAGTTTGGTGGGAAACAATCAATAGAACCGGTAATAAAACCGGTGGGAGGCTCCGCCCACCAACCCTGATGTCATCAAAATGCTTCTGCGGTTGTGCGCAAGAAATGCAAGCGAGCGCGCGTGGCCCCGCTGCGAACCGGTAGTAAAGGTAAGTAGAACCCACCCCTGAATAGCACTTAAGACATATATATTAACATAAATTAGTTTTTTAATGGGATTTTAAATTTTATAAGATTTGGGGTTTTAAATTGGGAGGCCGATTGATTTAATGCATTTTTAAACTATCTTAACTTTTGTATTTATATGTATTTTAATTTTGGCTGTTCACCGCCCTGAGTCCCATTGGGAGAAGGGCGGTATACAAATTAAATAAATAAATAAATAAATAAATAAATAAATATCATTTCACAGTGTTTTCCAGTCCTCTCTAAGCAGTTTACTGAGTCAGCATATTTCCCCCCCAACAATCTGGGTCCTCATTTTACCGATAGGATGGAAGCCTGAGTCAACCTTGAGCCTGATAAGTTTTGAACTGCCGAATTGCAGGCAGCCGGCAGTCAGCAGAAGTAGCCTGCAGTGCTGCACTCTTAAGCACTGCGCCAACACGGTTCTTTGTGTTCATTTAGTGACCATTTAAAGGTCCGGTTGGAATTTCCGGCTCCGATCCTCGGAATGCAAGGAAAACAAGCCAGCCGCAGTTTAGCAACGACTCAGCGTTGTCAACCCTGAAGCTGATCTGGCTGTGGCCATTTGGGGGCCTCAGTGCTGCCAAAACTGGAGCTGTGGGAACGGGAGGGGAGAGCAGCTGGGGTGCTGTAGCCAAAGTAAAATACTTTCTCTTGGAAACGCGGGACATTCCCACCAGGTGTTCCAGAAGGCGTCATCTAGCAACTGATTGGACCCTGTGACTGATTGTTGGGAGAAAGTCGAAGAACTTTTATTTTTAATTAGGTGAAAACCGCGGGAACATTTAGAGTCGGTTTTCACCAGGCCGTGCCAATATGACATGTCCAATAAATCTATTTCTTTGAGGAATCCACCTGCCTCGGAGTTTTGATTACTGTGGGTGGGTTACTTGGGACCCTGACACAGCAACCACAAACAGATCACTCCACCCCAAATTCCAGGATTCGACTTTCTTACAGCTTCCACCTCCCCCAAGAGTACAGGTAGTCCTCGACATACAACAGTTTCATTTAGTGACCGTTCGGAGTTACAACGGCACTGAAAAAAGTGACTTATGATCGTTTCCCCAACTTTACAGCATCGTCGTGGACATGTGATGAAAATCCGGACGCTTGGCAATGTATTTATGACCATTGCAGTGTCCCGGGCTCCCACGATCCCCTTTTTGCGACTTTCCGACAAGCCAGATTCATTTAACAACCACAGCTCCGGTTCCCTTAACATCTGTGGCAAGAAAGGTCGTAAAATGGGGCAAAAAAAAGCCTTGGATAGTACAATGGTCTAAAGCCCTGTTATTAACATCAGCTGCCTGCAATTATTGCAGGTTCGAATCTCACCAAGGCTCAAGGTTGACTCAGCCTTCCATCCTTTCTAAGGTGGGTAAAATGAGGACCCAGATTGTGGGGGCAATAAGCTGACTTTGTATAAATATACAAAAGTATGAAGGCTATTGCTTAGCGCATTGTAAGCCGCCCTGAGTCTCCGGAGAAGGGCGGCATATAAATCAAATAAAAAAAAAACTCAACTTAAAACAAATGTCTTGCTTAGCCATGGGAAAATTTTGGGCTCCACCGTGGCCGTAATTTAAGGACCACCTGTACGGGGGGATAACATGACCACGTGTGATCCCACTGGGGCACCCTCTTCCCACAGCTTGTCCCTCCCACCCTCGGGGCCTGACCCAGGACTCTTACCTGCATCTTACGGAGGCTGGGAAAATCTCCAGGTGAGATCTGGTGCTCCCGCTCGATCTTCAGGTAGATCTCACCCAGGTTGTTCAAGAGCTCCTTTTTCTTGCTCTCCTTGCCAAAGACGTTGGGCATCTCCTTCTTCAAAGAACTGATGATGTAGGCGTGGACCTAACCAAGAAGCAGAAGGGAGGGGTTTTGAGGAAGGGGCCTCTTGACCGAGTCACGCTGGGCTGGCAGTGCAGGCTGCTTGCCAACATCGGAGCCTTAGAATAGACCTAGGTCCTAGGACCATTCGCTTAGCAACTGTCCAAAGTTATGAAGGCACTGAAAAAGATGACTTACGACTGGTTTTCACCCTTACGACCAACGAACCCCCTTCCCGGTGGTCACAGGATTAAAATGTGGGTGCTTGGCAACTGGCATGTTATTTAGGAGAGTTGTACATGCAACCTTCTCAGAAGCAAAGTAGGGGAAACCAGAATACAGAATAACACAACTGGAAGGGATCTCAGAGGTCTTCTAGTCCAACCCCACAGCTCAAGCAGGAGACTTTTAAAAAATCTCCAGTGATGAAACACCCACAACTTCTGAAGGCCAACTGTTTCACTGGTTAATTGTCCTCACTGTTAAGAAGTTTCTCCTTAATTCCTTGATGAGTTTCCATCCGTTGCTTCTTGTCCTGCCTTTTGGTGCTTTGGAAAATAGCTTGAGCCCCTTCCTCCTCTCTGGGGCAGCCCCTCAAATATTGGAAGATGCTCTCCTGTCTCCCCTGGTCCTTCTCTTCCCTAGACTAGCCAGGCCCAGTTCCTGCAACCGTTCATCGTATGTTTTAGCCTCCAGTCCCCTCATCATCCTGGTTGCTCTTCTCGGCACTCTTTCTACAGTCTCGACATCTTTTTCTTTCTTTCTCTTTTTCTCCTCCACTCTAACCTTTACCTATCTCTCCTTCCTCCCTCCCTCCCTCTTTGATTTGCTAGCCAGCAACTTCTGTTCCATGGGTTGATGGTTCTCACTGTCAGAAAATCCTTCCTTATTTCTAGGTTGAATCTCTCCTTGGGTCAGTTTCCATCCATTATTATTCCTTCTCTGGCCTTCGGGTGCTTTGGAAAATAGCTTGACCCCCTTCCTCCTCTCTGGGGCAGCCCCTCAAATACTGAAAGACGCTCTCCTGTCTCCCCTGGTCCTTCTCTTCCCTAGACTAGACATACCCCAACTCCTGCAATCGTTCATCGTATGTTTTATCCTCCAGTCCCCTCATCATCCTGGTTGCTCTTCTCTGCACTCTTTCCAGTCTCTCCACATCTTTTTTATAGCGTGGGGACCAAAACTGGATACAGGACTCTAGGTGTGGCCTTACTAAGGCTTTATAGAGTGGTGTTAGCACCTCCCTTGATCCTGATTCCATCCCTCTGTTAATGCAGCTTAGCATTAGCTTTTTTGGCTGCTGCCACACACTGTTGGTTCACATTTAACTGGTTGTCCATAAGACTCCAAGATCCCTCTCACAGTCACTGCTCTTAAGCTTGCTTTCACCCAGTCTGTATGTGCCCTTTGGGTTTTTCTTGCCTAAGTGTAAGATTTTCCTTTCCTCGCCACAGAATTTGTTGGATAAGGCCCAGTGTTCAGACTGGACTGGGATCTAGGGCTGTTATAAAAATAAATCTAAAGAAAATAAACGAACAGAAGAAGGGGGCAGCCCTTCAACCCTGCCAGTGTACCGGTGTTGGCAGATGTGCCCTTCAACACATCTTCCCATGCGGCTCTCCAGGGGATTAGGAAGTTTGAAAGGGCCCAAGCAGCCCTAAAAATAAATTCAGATCCAAATTGGCTTCAGCCCTTTAAACCCGTGTTTTTCTAAATCGTAGCAACAGGAAGAGGTCTGGACTTCCAGCTCCCAGAATTCCACAGCCAGCATTGTTTAAGGTTAAGAAACATAATTTTAATTTTAAGACACATGAAGAAAAGCCACCTCAACTCAAATCTGATTCTTAACTTGGTAGTTTTCTTACCAAGTGATACAAAAAAAAAAAAAAATGGTTTGCTATCACCTTCTTCCAGATTTTTTTTTGGCTTTTAAATCTATGGTTTTGGCATCTCCTGGTGGCGTCTCATCCAAGAAATACAAATCCCGTCCGGCTCAGCTTTATGTGTAGCCCTCAATTTAACTAAAATTGGGACCAAAACTAACCGAAGCATGAAGTGAGCTGCGTCCCGATTTTGCAGCCTTTCTTGCTATGGTCATTAAACGAATCACTGTGGTCATTTAAGCGAATCCCAGTGTTATGAAGCGACTGGCTTCACCCACTGACTTTGCTTGTTGGACGTCCCCCACTCCCTCCCTGGGATTATGTGACCCCAGGACTCTGCAACTGTTGTAAATCCATGCCGGTGTATTTACAAGTGCTTGAATTTTCATCGTGGGACTGTGGGAATATTATTTAGATTAGATGAACAGAGTTGGAAATGACCTTGTAGGTCATATAGTCCAATCCCCGTTAGGAAATTGTTATTACCCAACTGGTTGGTCAGGAAATATATAAACCAACATTGTGTGTTTGTAGCTAAAAGTATTATGCAGCTTTAAAAACTGTGTTGCATCATCCTGCATGCTGATTGGCTGAACTCTGTAGCCAATGTATTTAAGGAGAGCTAAATTATGGTTTTTACCTGCTATGTTGTAACTCTATATTCGATCTCTCTGCATGATCATTGCTTGATCGTGGCTATTTATTGCTTTTCTAATATTTATTGGCTGTTTTTATATTGGATTGTGTTCCTGAATGAAACTAAAGAAGATCTGTTTTATTGTGTTTTTCTACAACTGGTAAGAAGACTTTATATTTGGAAAATATCCCTGGACTGATCTTTTATCTCACTTTATATGTGTTATGACTTGGAATGTTTTTGGATTATGATTTTGCTTTTTCCCTAAAAGTAAAACATTATCAAAACCCAGTTTGTTTGTGTGTGAACTGTTATTATCCACAATCATTCTCAAGTTGCTTTCGTGCGTAAACTCAAAGGGTACTCTGCTCAATAACCCACATTGGTTATGAGCCAATATCCTTAATATTGGTTATGGGCCCAGGACACTGAGAGTGGGTGTGAATATACAGCACTATATTCAAACAGCTGTGTTTGTTATTTATTATCCAAGTCAAGATGGCACAAGAACAGTCATCCAGTATTATCCATGATAACCCGGTTGGATGGAACAAACTATGTTTCATGGTTCATGAAATGCAGCCTCCTTTTACATAAGGAAGGACTATGGGATGTAGTTAATAATCCACCAGATGTAACTGCATGGAATCCAGAAGATAACAAAGAAGAGAAGAAAATAGCTAAATTTGTTCGGGATAACAATTTGCATAATTGGACTGACACTGAGTGACCAGCAGCTAGTCCATATTCGTGGTGAAGACTCTTGTTGCTAGGAGACCCTACATCATCTCTGACAAACGGCAATCCACCTGTGATGGTCATAAGTGCGGGGACTGGTCATAAGTAACAGTTTTTCCACTATTGTCATTAAAGTTGATCTTATAACTTCAAACCGCCACTAAACTAATGGCTGTAAGTGAAGGACTACCTATATCGCCTTGTCAATTTTTCCTCCCTTTTGTAACTTTGAATGGTTGGTGAACGAACGGTCGTAAGTCAAGGACTATGTATTAACTGAGACAAATAATTTCCTTACTGCTGCAGGGCAGTGCCTGTTAAAACTCGGCTGGGGAATTCTGGGAGTTGAAGTCCACACTTCCTAAAGTTGGCAAAACTTGGGATGTATGAAGAGGGGAAAAAAACCCTTGCGAAACACAAAAGGAAGTTTTATGAAACTTGACAAGAATTGGCCAACTTGGACCAGGAACTCAGAAAGGGAGTTTTCTGGAATTTTTTTCTAATTCCCTAAAAACTCTCACAAAAATCAGATTTTGCTGTGTGTGACTTCTCCTTTTAATTGGCTGCATTTATTTAAAAAGCACACTCTGTTCTTTTGGGGTTTTTTTTTTTTGTGATTCTGCAAAACTCTTTTCAGAAAAAGGGTTTTGTTTTTTTCCCTTTAGCACATCAAACGTTAATTTGGGGGGAAAAGCAGAAAAAAAAAAAAGGAAGAAGTTCTCGTTTTGCTGGGGATGGATGTTACAAAGTTCAAAGGTTAACTGGGAGTTTGATTGTCGTGCGTCTTTTGAAGCATGGCCAGATAACTGGAGATGTGTGAACATTACTGCAAAAACAAAGGGCCAATTTGAGGTCTGAGTTAAATTTAAATTTTAAATCCCAATTTAAGAGAATTCTACCCCCATTCCACTCACACCCAGGTGCATCATTCGTTTTTTCCTCAATGGGGTCATTAATGCAGATTTTTTTCCTCCCCATATTAAAGGATCCTCTGTTGGAAGATTTGTGCATTTCTACAAAAGGAGCTTGTAAGAGAGCTGTGCCCTAGGCGGCTTCTCCTGTGGCTGTTTATGCCTTCACAAAAACAGCACATTCCTAAAAATAGGATCCGTTTGGTGGGAAATTTTCTAAGCCATCCCTACAGTCTCGGCTTTTTGGAATTAATACCCCAAAAGGCCAGATTTTCTATGAACGGAGCCAGTACAGACACGCAGGGAAAGAATAAATAAATACACATCTAATTTTTAAAACTTTCTTTAAAAGTTGGGTGGGGGGGATTAGGAAGTCAGCAGTCACTGTTGGACATTTAAAGAATATCAGGAGCCTTGGTGGAGCAGCGGACTAAAGTGCTGTTAAGTAGCACTTAGCTGCCAGCTGCCTGCAATTACTGCGAGTTCGAATCTCACCAGGCTCAAGGTTGACTCAGCCTTCCATCCTTGCGAGGGAGGTCAAATGAGGACCCGGATTGTGGGGGCAATAAGCTGACTTTGTATAAAAAAAGAACACCGCTTAGGGGGGCCCGAAAGCCCTACTAAGCAGGTATAAAGAAAAGTATGAAGGCTATTGCTTAACGCATTGTACGCCGCCCTGAGTCTCCGGAGAAAGGCGGCATATAAATCAAACAAACAAACAAACAAACAAATAAATACAAGTCCTTCAAAAGTTTAAAGAAAGTCTTTTGACTTCCTCGCTTAACGACCTTGGCAAAAAAATAAAAAGTCACAAAATAGTGGTGAAATCAGTTCTGCCTGCGTGATGACTCGCTTTATGACTGCCCTGACTTGTGACAGAAATACCAGGCTCAGTCGCCGTAAATCGAGGACTACCTGTATTTGCAGGAGGTGGTCAAGAAACCAGTCTGCTCTCCGTACAATGGGATGCTTTGGGGCAGGGGTCTCCAAACTTGGCAACTTTTAAGACTTGTGGACTTCAACTCCCAGAATTCCCCAGCCAGCATGGATCTTAAAAGTTGCCATGTTTGGAGACCCTTGTTTAGGGCAGGGGTGTCAAACTGGATTTCTTTCAGGGCCGGATCAGCGTTGTAGTTTTCCCAGGGGTGAAATCTACTTACCTTCCCTACCGGTTCGGAAGTGCGCCCACGTGCCATCAGCAGGTCTAATTGTAGACCCTCTGCGCATGTGCAGAGGGTCAAAAACATGTTACTTCCTAGTTAAAACCAGGAAGTAACGACGTCCGGGTGGGTGGGCGGAGCCTCGTGCCGCCGCCGCTACCAGTTTGCCTGAACCAGAGCGAACTGGTAGCATTTCACCCCTGAGTTTTCCTCCACAAGACAGCGGGGGGGAGAGACAGGACAGACGCCTCCTGCTGGCCAAACTGGGGCAAGGGGGCCGCGGGAGGCCCTGCAGGTTGGATTTAAGCGGGCCTTGAGTTTGACAGCCCTGCTTTTAGGGGATTGGCAAGGGTCCCGCCTGCCTTCCTGCCCGTGTAGGAGAAGGACAGGCAGAGCCTGGAGGGAGGGCGGTGTCAAGAAAGGAATTAGCCTAGAATCGGTCCATTCTCACAAATGGTTTAATTCCTCTTGAATTTCCCTCAACTCTTCTCTGCTAACCTTTAAACGAGACTATTTTCTATAGGCAAGAACAATAAAATCAGCTTAATTGAAAGTGAACTAGGAGGTGGTATACAGGCAGTCCTCGACTTACGACCGCAACTGAGCCCAATTTTTTTGTTGCCAAGTGGAGGTGAATTTTGCCCCATTTTACGACCTTCCTCGCCACAGTTCTTAAGTGAATCACTGCAGTGGTTTAATTAGTAACAGGGCTGTTCAGCGAATCAGGAGGTCGCAAAAAGCGATCCCGTGATCCCGGGACACTGTGACCGTCATAAATAGGAGTCAGCTGCCAAGCGTCTGAATTTTGGTCACATGACCATGGAGATGCCGCAACGGTCATAAGTGTGAAAAGCGGTCATAAGTCATTTTTATCAGTGCCGTAACTTCGAATAGAAGTGAACTATTGTAAGTTAGAGGACGACCTTATAAGTGTGATAGCTAAGCGCTCTTAACACGCAGTCCTGAGTCTTTGCCCCTGACAGCCCATAGCATCCTAACCGCTCCAAAGATGCCCAAGGCTACCTATCTCCCATCACCACTGCAGTCTCCATCATCCCCAGCCATCTCCCAAATGTCTGGGCGGGTGGTGCTTCTGACTGCTGTGGCCTGTCGGCCGCCGGCCCCTCCAGCAGCCGAATTAGAGGAGGAGGAGGAGGGTGGGAGTCAGGGTCAGCATCAGGGCAACCTGAGACTCCGAGGGGGAAGAGGGAATGGAGCTGGCAGAGAAAGAGACAAGAGGCAGAGTCTGGGCTGTCCGTCAGCCCTCAGATGGAGAGTCAGCAGCCCTCAGGTCTGGAGGCGGCTGATGAGGAAGAGAAGGAACAGCTAGGCCTAGTGCCCGACGTGAGGATGCACAGAAGGCAGAGGAGAGGAGAGCAGTGGAAATCTATGGGCCGGTCCTTGGTATGGAAGAGCCACTGCTGCTAGCGAAGCCCCACCCTAGCTCTGGGGATAAAAGGCAGGGAGCGGAGATGAATAGATGGGGCAGACAACTATTCCTCTCACTGCTGGACAGACTTGTTAGCCTGCGGTGAGAGAGAAACATTTTTTGGGGCTGCTGGGGCTCCTAATAAAGGAATCATTGATTCAACTTCAAAGGGACTGTCGTGTTTGGGGAGCTGGCTCAGAACACTGACCTTGGCCAGCCGGGCTCTCTTGATGAGGTCGTTCAGCTTCCGGAGGGCGGCGTTGCGGGGCAGCGACTGGATGTCCTTGAAGAGATCTTGTTCCTCCGCCTCGAAGAGTTTACGGTTGTCCGGGATGAGCAGCGGGTGCGACCAGAAGGATCCGATGTAGACGCGCACCACTTCCGGGGTGTTGATGATCTTGCCCAGCGACCACATCAGCGCCCCGTAGACTCGCATCAGCTGCTGCGTCTCGATCTGGTCCGCCTTGTTCAACACCACCCGGATTTTGTCCTCGTGGTTCTTGAGGCCTTTGATCACCTCCGAAAACTCGTCCGAGATGTCCAGCTTGTGGGCGTCGAAGAGCAGGATGATGCGGTCAACACGCTCCGCGAACCACTCCAGCACGGCGGCAAAGTCGTAACCTGCGAGGAAAACCGAGGCAGAGGTCAGTGGCTGGAGACGCCTGGCCAGACACGTTGGGAAAGTCCAACTCGTTCAGAGGAGCTGAATTCGTATGGCTAACTCGTCCAGATTTTGGATAATCAAAAGCCACAAACTTGTCATGCAAACGGGGATTATTCAAATTCCCTGCCAGGATCATTATCTTCTTTTAACCACCCTATAATCCCTTGCGGGGTGGAGTCTGGGCAACTGAATGGAACTAGCAGAGTGTTTTACTGGCCGGATGCCCTTCCTGTCGCCAATGCGGAGTTTTGTTCAGCAAATATATTCTCACTGTGCCCAGAGAGAGAAAAATCTCTCTCTCTACCTAGGATCGAACTCACAGCCTCCTGATTGTGAGGTGAGAGCTCTACTTCTAGGCCACCACGCCACCGGTAAGTCCCCTGCCAGGATGAGCTTTGCAAATTCAAACTTTCTCCTCTCACGTATTGCTTTGCACTCTCATGTAAGACCCCACCTGGAATCCTGCATCCAGTTTTAGTCACCATAATATATATAAAAAAAAAGATGTTGAGACTCTGGAAAGAGTGCGGAGAAGAGCAACCAAGAAGATTTGGGGATTAAAACCTACGATGAACGGTTGCAGGAGTTGGGGTATGTCTAGTCTAGTGAAGAGAAGGACCAGGGGAGACAGGAGAGCATCTTCCAATATTTGAGGGGCTGCCCCAGAGAGGATGAAGAGGGTCAAGCTCTTTTCCATAGCCCCTGAAGGCCAGACAAGGAACAATGGATGGAAACTAATCAAGGAGAGAAGCAACTGGAATTAAGGAGAAACTTCCTAACAGTGGGAACAATTAAACAGTGCTTGCCACCAGAAGTTGTGGGTGCTCCATCACCGGAGGTTTTTAAGAAGAGACTGGGCAGCCACCTGTCTCAAATGGCATAGGCCCGTGATGGCGAAGCTCAGCTCCAGGTGCATGCGCGTTGCCAGTCAGCTGATTTTTGGGCCTTCCGGGCCCACCGGAAGTCGGGAAATGGGCCGTATCCGGCCTCCAGAGGGCCTCTGGGGAGGTGCGGAAGGCTGTTTTTGCCCTCCCCAGGCTCCTAGAAAGGCTCTGGAGCCTGGGGAGGGTGAAAAAATGTGCCTACCGGTCTCACCGTGCCACTGCATGCCAAAAGCGGAGGGAGCGCAGGGGAGGTCGCGCACACATGCATGGGGGGGGGGGGGGCGCATTGAATTGTGGGTGTGGGCATGCGGGCACGTGACCCCCCCCCCCCCCGTGCTCCCCCCACTTTTGGCACGCAACGGCACAAAGGTTAGCCATCACTGGCATAGGGTCTCCTGTTTGAGGAGGGGGTTGGACTAGGTGGCTTGTCAGGTCCCTGCTAAATCTGATATTCTATGTTCTACAGCCTCCAATGTCTTGCACCCCTGTAACGTGGCCGTTTCGAAAGTATGCAGCCAAGCTGGTTAACGGAGAGGTTGAGAACGTTAAGATCTTATTGTGGGTGACATGACAGCAATGTTCCAGTATTTGAGGGGCCGCCCCAAAGAAGAGGAAGGGGGTCAATTTATTCTCCAAAGCCCCTGAAGATGCAGGACAAGAAGCAGCGGACGGAAACTAACCAAGGAGAGAAGCAACCTGGAATTAAGGGGAAACTTCCTAACGAGTGAGGACCATTAACCAGTGGAACGGCTTGCCACCGGAAACCGTGGGGGCTCCATCACTTTTAAGAAGAGACTGGGCAGCCACTTGCCTGAAATGGTATAGGGTCTCCTGCTTGAGCAGGGGGCTGGACTAGAAGACCTCCAAGGTCCCTTCCAGCTCATTCTATTCCATTCTGTTCTGTGGTTCAATGTTTCTCAAACCTTGGCAGCTTTCAGACAGATGGGCTCCAACTCCCAGAATTCAAAACCCAGCCAGGCTTGGCTGGGGAATTCTGGGAGTTGGGGAGTCCACCCGTCAGAAAGCTGCCAAGGTTTGAGAGATGCTCAACAGAGGCCCCCACGGCCCTTTCCCCTTTCCCAGTTGAATCTGGCCTTCCCAACAAGAAGGTCAGGTTGTATGTATCCCCGAAAAGTCTGTTGTACCTCTGAACTGCCAATAAGAACCCAGTTGTAAGTCGAAGACAATCTGTAGGCAATGTGTCTTTGAAAAGGACTCGACCATCCCACTAAGGATTCCTGCTGAGCCCAAACCTCTCTGTTTCCTTCTGAACCATGAGGACTAGAATTGTATTTTTTTAAAATAAATGTTTATTAAATGTTTTACAAAAAACACAAAGGAAGAACAGAAAAGAACAGAAAAAAGGAAAGGAAATATTTTTTTTAAAAAGAAAACAGGAAGGAAGGAAGGAAAAGAGACGGGGAGGGAGGGAAGGAAGGAAGGAAAAGAGGGGCAGGGAAGGAAGGAAAGAAAAGAGACAGGGAGGCAAGGAAGGACGGAAGGAGGAAAGAAAAGAGAGGGAAGGAAGAAAAAGAAAAAAGAAAGGAAGGAAAAGGGAGGGAAAGAAGAAAAGAGACGGGGAGGGAGGGAAAGAAGGAAAGAAACAAAAAAAGAAAGGAAAAAAGAGACAGGAAAGGAAGAAAGGAAAAAAGGAAGGAAGGAAGAGGGGAGGAAGGAAGAAAGGAAAAGGGAGGGAGGCAGGGGAGCAAAGGAAGCAAGCTTCAGATTTCCATTGCAGCAAATCTGAATACAATTTCAAAAATATCTCTCCCTCTAGTCTAGGCTTACAAAAAAGAGCTCACTGTTTTCTCCATATTTCCCCCCTAATCGTCAAAACCACTAATTGTAAGTGCATTTTTTTTCCATTTAATGCAGAGAGTCTATTATGGGATTTCCACTCGGCCACAAATGCAGATATTGTCTTCCCTCTAACCAAAGAAGTTTAATTTAGCCATCTCTTGCAAATTCCATAAATTTAGCAAGCTGGGGAAGCCCATCCATGCCACCTTCCTTGTCCGGATTCGCACCGAGGCCAAATCTCTCCCTTTTCTTCTGAACCCTGAGGACTACAACTTTTATTTTCTCTGGAGGGAAGCCTTGCTACTCCGCCCAAGCGGAGAGGAAGAAAGACGGTTCCGTTGTCTCAAATCCAGGAAGGCGAAAGGAGAGAAAAATAACTAAGGTTGCATAAGCCAGCTTTCTTGGAAGAGGGCGGGGAGAGCGAGTGGCTCCCTGCTGAAATCATTCCTGGCTCTCAAACCTATTTGCAAACGATGGAAATATGCGCTCGGGAGGGAGATGCATCAAGAAAGAGGGGAAAAAATTCCATGCATGCGTTTAAGTGCACCCACCCCTCTCAACGGTCTCTGCGACAGGAAAACTCCCAGGTTTTGCCCAGATGTCAAGTCATTTGGAAGAAAGGAAAAAACACTCAGAGTGGACGGATCCACTTCGGACCACGGGATCGTGCCAAGAATGTTGGAGCGGGTCAGCCGGCCACATAAGGACTGACTTTATTGCTGTCCAGGTAGTCCTCGACTTACGACCACAATTGAGCCCAAAACTTCTGCGGTCAAGTGAGACAGATTGACAGATTAGCAGGGTTGGAAGGGACCTTGTAGGTCATCCTTGGTGGCGCAGCAGACTAAAGTGCTGTTAAGTAACACCAGCTGCCTGCAGTTACTGCGAGTTCGAATCTCACCAGGCTCAAGGTTGACTCAGCCTTCCATCCTTCCGAGGTAGGTAAAATGAGGACCCGGATTGTGGGGGCAATAAGCTGACTTTGTATATATAAAAAAAAGAACACCGTTTAGGTGGGGGGCGAAAGCCCTACTAAGCAGGTATATACAAAAAGTATGAAGGCTATTGCTTAACACATTGTAAGCCGCCCTGAGAAGGGCGGCATATAAATCGAACCAATAAATAAATAAATAAATCCTAATGCAATTCTAAATTGCATTAACAGAGGGATACAATCAAGATCAAGGGAGGTCCTAATACCATTCTATAAAGTAAGACCATACCTAGAATCCTGCATCCAGTTTTGGTCACCACACTATAAGAAAGATGTTGAGACTCTGGAAAGAGTGCAGAGAACAGCAACCAGGATGATGAGGGGACTGGAGGCTCAAACATACGATGAATGGTTGCAGGAACTGGGCCTGGCTAGTCTAGTGAAGAGAAGGACCAGGGGAGACAGGAGAGCATCTTCCAGTATTTGAGGGGCTGCCCCAGAGAGGAGGAAGGGGTCAAGCTATTCTCCAAGGCACCCGAAAGCCAAACAAGGAATAATGGATGGAAACTGATCCAGGAGAGATTCAACCTGGAAATAAGGAGGAATTTTCTGACAGTGAGAACAATCAACCAATGGAACAGAAGTTGCCTTCGGAAGTTGTGGGAGCTTCATCCCTGGAGGCTTTCAAGAAGAGACTGGACTGCCACCTGTTAGAAATGATATAGGGTCACCTGCTTGGGTGGGGGGGTTGGACTAGATGACCTCCAAGGTCCCTTCCAACTCTGTTAATATTGGCAAGAAAGGTCGTGCAAGGAGGAAAAGCTCATTTAAATAACCGTCTTGCTTAGCCACAGAAACTTTGGGTTCAACTGTGGCCATAAGTCAAGGACCACCTGCGTTAATGTCTGAAACACAATTCCAGGAATCGAATGCAGTTCTAGGATTTTCAGTTTTCGTGCCCAAGAACTGAACCAAAATCAGGATCCGTCATTTCGGATTGCTCTCTTGAAGAAGAAAGCAAAAAAGAAAATTCATGTCAAGAGGCTTGGAAAGAACAGCAGTCGATCAAATATCCCCATTTTGCAGACCAATCCGCAAAATGCTTAAGGACGTTTTAAAAAAAAAAAGATATATGTGCCATTTTCTCAGGGCCAGAAAAATTGTGCCAGCATTTTGCAAGCTTTGATGGGGTGAGAGGCCCATAAGTTTCCCACCCCGGTTTTTCTGATCTCAGCAGTTCAATGTTTTCCTGTTAACGGGGGAAACCCAAAATTTCGTGCTTGTGTGTTGCTAAACCTGTCAAAATGCTGCCCAGGCATCTTCCCCCACAACCTCCAATCTAAGTTACTTGCAATTTCTCTTTTCATTCTTCCACCAAAATCCCCTTTAATGCCTTTCAGAGACACTGCAGGGCATTGTTTAAAATGTTTCTAATGCACTTTAAAGGCTGCTATCAGGTCACTCGTGATCCTTCTCTTTGTTTCTCCAAACTTGGCGACTTTTAAGACTTCTGGACTCAACTTCAAAACGTTTGGAGACCCCTGGAATAGACGTCCCCAATTCCTGCAACCCTTCTTCATATGTTTTAGTCTCCAGTCCCCAAATCGTCTTATTAGCCAAAAATGCCAATGCAATCCTAAATTGCATTAACCTCTGGATTCAATCAAGATCAAGGGAGGTGCTAATACCACTCTATAAAGCCTTAGTAAGGCCACACCTAGAGTCCTGCATCTAATTTTGGTCACCACACTATAAAAAAGACGATGAGACTCTAGAAAGAGTGCAGAGAAGAGCAACCAGGATGATGAGGGGACTGGAGGCTCAAACATATAATGAATGATTGCAGGAGTTGGGGTATGTCTAGTCTAGGGAAGAGAAGGACCAGGGGAGACAGGAGAGCATCTTCCAATATTTGAGGGGCTGCCCCAGAGAGGAGGAAGGGGTCGAGTTATTTTCCGAAGCCCCTGAAGGCCAGAGAAGGAATAATAGATGGAAACTAATCAAGGACAACCTAGAAATAAGGAGGAATTTCCTGACAGTGAGAGCAATCAACCAGTGGAACAGAAGTTGCCTTCGGAAGTTGTGGGAGCTTCATCACTGGATGCTTTCAAAAAGAGATTGGAATCTGTCAGAAACGGTGTAGGCTCTCCTGCTTGGGCAGGGGGTTGGGCTAGATGACCTCCAAGGTCCCTTCCAACTCTGCTAATCGGTTAATCATCTTTGTGGCTCTAATCGCCATGTCAGCTCAACATCTTCTATGCTAGGTCTCTTTAGAGTCAAATAAATCACTGCTTTTCAAAAAAAAAAGAGTGTTTTATAACAGGCATTTTGGTTCCCTGGTTTGGTTTGTCTCCGAAAGATGGAAAAATTCAAAATATTCCAAAGCAGGTTACAGATAGTTCCTGACCTCCAACAGTTTGTTTCGTGAGTGTTTAAAGGTACAACGGCATTGAAAAAAATGACTTATGACTGTTATTCACATTTACGACTGTCGTAGCATCCCTGAGGTGAGTGGTACGGTGGCCTAGAGGTGGAGCTCTGGCCTCACAATCAGGAGGCTGTGAGTTCGATCCTAGGTAGAGGCAGATATTTCTCTCTCTGGGCACATTGGGAATAGATCTGCTGAACAAAACTCCTCATTGGCGACAGGAAGGGCATCTGGCCAGTCAACACTCAGCTCCATTCAGTTGCCCTGACTCCACCCCCAAGGGATTATGGGATCATTTTAAAAGAGGATGTAGCATCCCCGAGGTGATCAAAATTCGGATGCTTGGCAACTGACTCATATTTATGACGGTTGCAGTGTCCCGGGGTTACGTGATCCCCTATTGCGACCTTCTGACAAGCAAAATCAAGGGGGAAGCCAGATTTAATTAACAACCATGTTACTGATTTAAGAACCGCAGTGATTCACTTAACATGTGTGTCGTAAAACAGGGCAAAGCCCACTTAACAAATGTCTCGCTTAGCAACAGAAATGTTGGGCTTAATTGTGGTCCTAAGTGGAGGACTAACCTGTATTACAGAGACCAACTTACTGGGCTGAAATTAGCAGGCAAGAGTGACTTATGACCATTTTAATTGCAAGGTTTTAACCAAAACAAAGCTCTTTTTTTAGAACCAACCTCCCTAACTTTGCAAACAACTCTGAAAATAAAGGGCTGTATTTTTACCGATCTGCAGATTTACGCTCATGCTTACTTTTCAGTATTTACAATTGCAACGGAAAATCGAGGGTAAGAAAAACACAATGCATCAATTTTAGCAGGCTGGCTTTTACACTTGCATAAATATGCAGGTTTTTGTGTTTTTTTTTAAAAAAAGAGATCGCTACCTGGAAAAATGCCCAACGCTTAGATTTTTACCCATCCCAGGCACTCAAAATGATTCATCGATGTCAAGTTTCAAGTGATGGAACAATTGAACTCTTAAAAAGCCGAACATTTTCCTGTGGAAAACTGTAGCAACGGCAGAGAAAAATGTTCCCCTTGGAAGGCAAAACCATTGCGTGTAAATCTCCCATCCAGTAACGGAGTTGGGTTGGGCATCTGGGGGTAGTTTACAGGTTAACAGAGTTGGAAGGGACCTTGGAGGTCATCTAGTCCAACCCCCCACCCAAGCAGAAGACCCTACACCATTTCTGATGGATGGCAGTCCAGTCTCTTCTTGAAAGCCTCCAGGAATGAAGCTCCCACAACTTCCGAAGGCAACTTCTGTTCCATGGGTTGATTGCTCTCACTGTCAGAAAATGTATCCTGATTTCTAGGTTGAATCTCTCCTTGATCAGTTTCCATCCATTCTTCCTTGTCTGGCCTTCAGGGGCTTTGGAAAATAGCTTGACCCCCTTCCTCCTCTCTCTAGCAGCCCCTCAAATATTGGAAGATGCTCTCCTGTCTCCCCTAGTCCTTCTCTTCACTAGACCAGCCATGCTGAGTACTTAACAGATTAACAGAGTTGGAAGGGATCTTGTAGGTCATCTAGTCCAACCCCCATCCAAGCAGGAGACCCTACACCATTTCTGAAAGATTCCAGTCTCTTCTTGAAAGCTTCCAGGGATGAAGCTCCCACAACTTCCGAAGGCAACTTCTGTTCCACAGGTTGATGGTTCTCACTGTCAGAAAATGTATCCTCATTTCCAGGTTGTATCTCTCCTTGTTCTATCCATTCTTCCTTCTCTGGCCTTCAGGTGCTTTGGAAAACAGCTTGACCCCCTTCCTCCTCTCTCTAGCAGCCCCTCAAATATTGGAAGATGCTCTCCTGTCTCCCCTGGTCCTTCTCTTCACTAGACTAGACATACCCCAACTCCTGCAACCGTTCATCGTATGTTTGAGCCTCCAGTCCACTCATCATCTTGGTTGCTTCTTCTCTGAGCTCTTTCCAGAGTCTCGACATCTTTTTTAATAGTGTGGTGACCAAAACTGGATGCAGGACTCTAGGTGTGGCCTTACTGAGGCTTTATAGAGTGGTATCAGGACCTCCCTTGATCTTCATTGAAACGTTTTGTCCTAACTTGTGCAAAGGAGGGAGAATATGGTTTCCCGTACAGGGCAGTGGATGAAATACAGCACCGGCCAAGGACTCAGTTGGATAAAAATAGCTGCCCGTTCTCAAATGCTTTTCCTTCCTTGACGGATCTCGGCAGGCACCCTCCTTGCTCGGGAGGGGGGGGGAGAGCCTTCCCATCCCAAGTTCTCCATCTCTGCCCCGCCCCGCCCCGCCCCACCCCACCCCACCCGGCCACGGTTTGGGACTCCGAGCGGTGCGTTCCTCTCTGCGGGAACTCAAGATGGAAAGTTTCCTGGCTGAGTCGAAATCCCCGGCGTGCCCAGCCGCTGCAGGCAGGAAACTCTGCGATCCATGATAAGGCCCGACTTGACCCCGGCGGGGCGAGGAAACCGTGGGTGTGGCGCCCAGCGAAATTCAGCGCGGGAGATTTGGCTGGCTTTTTGGAGCCCACGATTAGAGAGCCCGCCCCCTCTGCTCCGCGCAGGACTCAATACCTTAGCCCCCCCCCCCCCCCCCGGCGGGGCCCCGCCCCCCCCCCCCCCCCCCCCCCCCCCAATTCCTGGGTAGAGAAATGCATGCGTTTATTTCCCCAGTGGGTATTTGAGAGCTGCCTTCAGACATTGTCGGGACACCAGTGCCACCGAAGAAGGGAAGATGGGAGACGCAAATTCTGTTTTTTCCAGGCGGAGGGTGGATGAGGGTCCCTTTCCCCCCCCCCCAGGCATGGAACGAAGAATAACAGCAGTTGGAAGGGACCTCAGAGGTCTTCTAGTCCATCCCCCTGCTCAAGCAGGAGACTCTTAGACCCGTGATGGCAAACCTATGACACGCGTGCCACAGGTGGCACTCGGTGCCATATCGGTGGGCACGCAAGCTCAGCTCCCACCACCTGATTTTTGGGCCTTCTGGGCCACCAGAAGTAGGGAAACAGGCCGTTTCCAGCCTCCGGAAGGCCTCGGGAGGGTGGGGAAGGCCCGTTTTTCGCTTCTCCTGGGCTCCAGAGCCTTTCTAGGAGCCTGGGGAGGGCTAAAATGGCCTTCTCCACACACACCCGGAGACCCTTCAGAGGCCAGAAAGTTGGCAAATGGGTCATTTCCGGCCTCTGGAGGGCCTCCATGGGGGTGGGGAAGGCCGTTTTCGCCCTCCCCAGGCTCCTAGAAAGGCTCTGGAGCCTGGGGAGAGCAAAAAATGGGTCCACCGTGCCATCTCGTGCCAAAAGTGGGGGGAGCACAGGGGGGGTCATGCGCGCATGCGTAGGGGGCATAGAATTATGCGGGTGGGCAGCCCCCCCATAGTCTCCCCTCCTTTGGCAAAGGTTAGCCATCACTGCTGTAGACCAATCAATCAATCAGTGGAACAACTTGCCTCTAGAAGTTGTGGGTGCTCCAACATCGGAGGCTTTTAAGAAGAGACTGGACATCCATTTGTCTGGAGCGGTATAGGGGCTCCTGCTTGAGCAAGGGGTGGACTAGAAGACCTCCAAAGGTCCCTCCCAACTCTGTTATTCTGCTCCCCGAATGCAATTCCTTCCTGGGAATGGGCTCTAGACAGTGGGGGAGGTGGGAAATGGAGCCCCTCGTTCCCTTTTTTGGGGGGAAACAGGGGGAAAAATAGCTGACGACTTCTGGTTTTGATACTTAGTCAGGATAGATTATAGACAGAAGAGAGTTACGTCGTAAGTGTAGAGCAAGAATTCAGTTTATTACTCTGCTTATAAAGAAGATCAAAAAGCTGCTGCTTTGTATTTTTTCCCCCTCTGTTCCATTTTTCCCCCTTTTCCCCACTCTTTGGTTTCTACCTTTTTTCTCTTCCTTTTTATGAGTTCGTACCTTCTCTTAGCCTCTTTTTTAAAACTTCAAAAGCCAAAAGAAAACGTAGCCAGTTGTCTGGTTTGTTTTTTGGTTTTTTTTTAAATCGTAAGTGGACCTTTAGAGATGGACTTTGTGGGTGGAGGGAAACTTTCTTCCCTAAAGCAGCTCTTGACGCTAGAAGTCCAATTTTACATCCTTTTATGCCGCGGTTGTTAAACAAATCATGTGGAATAAGGGACGGTGCAACTACTAAAAGAAATAAGTAATTTAAGAGACACCATGTATGTATTCTCTATATATGTATGAACACTGCTTAACCGATATTAGTTGAATTGTAATATTATGTAACTCAATAAAAAAACAAAATTGGATTTGATGGATATTATTTGATATACAATTACAAAGTCACTCGGGGGGGGGTTTATATAAAGAAGCAATTTTTATTTAGGTGGGTAGACGCAAATGATGAAGATATTCTATATGCTGTTGGAAGATGTGAAGACAAGAAGATTAACAACTGGTTTAATCTAGTATGAAGAATTTAAATGTTTGATATAGCTATTAAATGATGTTTTTAGTTGATTTGTTAATATGTACTGATAAACTAATAAGAGGTTCGATTACTGCTTTTTAGCTAGAAAATGTTTTTTTTAAAAGTGTTTTAACTATAATTGGACCTTAATGGTTTAAAAGTGGAGGACGGAAGAGTTTATATAATATTTATTTTAAATTTGGGGTTTTTGAATGAGGTTTCTTTTTTTGTTTTCAATGAAAGAAGTTATAAAATAACTTGTTAAACTGTATAGATTTAATAATCTGCTAAGTATGTATTAGTTAAATTGAGTAACGATAGGTTTGATTAGGTAATATTTAATTGTTTTATTAACTGCTGCAATTATAAATGGATACTAATTCTGTTAAATTAGATGGAATAAGAAGAAAGAAGACTTGCTTTCCTTTTATTTACTTGTTTAATGATTATGATAAGTGAGAAATGGAGTTGAATTTAGGGGATTTAAGCTGTATTTTATATTTTGTATTTGCTCTGGGAAGTCGGGGGGGTGGTTGGGGAGGGGGGGGAAATGTATGTAAAACTTTTAAAACTTTTTCAATAAAAAAACAAAAACAAAAACAAATCATGTGTAGGCAAAGGACTCATGTGGCCATTAAGCGGATTGTGTGGTCTTTAAGCAAATCTGGCTTCCGGATTGACTTTGAATTGGAAGACGGCTGGATGATTACATCACAAAATACAAAATTCTTGCTGTCTCCTTTCCAGCCCAGAAAAGGTCCCTTATTCCCTAGGCCCGTGATGGCGAACCTATGGCACGGGTGCCACAGGTGGCACGCGGAGCCATATCGGTGGGCACGCGAGCTCAGCTCCAGCACGCATGCATGCACTACCCAGTTGATTTTCAGGCCTTCTGGGCCCACCAGAAGTCAGGAAACACACTGTTTCCGGCCTCCGGAGGGCCTCTGGGGGATGGGGAAGGCCGTTTTTGCCCTCCCCAGGCTCCTAGAAAGGCTCTGGAGCCTGAGGAGAGCAAAAAATGGGCCTACCGAACCGACCATGCCATCTCATGCCAAAAGCGGGGGGAGCATGGGGGGGCAGGGGCATAGAATTATGGATGTGGGCACGCATGTGTGTGACCCCACCACGCTCCCCCACTTTTGGCACATGATGGCAAAAAGGTTAGCCATCACTGCCCTAGGCCCATGATGGCGAATCTGTGGCACGCAGCACCATCTTTCTGGGCATACGACCTGTCACAGAATTCACCTGCAGCTGCGCATGTCCACGTGCCCAGCTGCTGTTCAGGCCTCCGGTGCGCATGAGCGCAATTCAGGGGATCCAGTTGGTCTTCAGAACTCTCCTGCGCATGCGCGTGAGAGTACTTGCGTGCAGCACGCACATGCGTAGATGGCGTTCGCCCATGTGCATTGCACGTGCAAAAACCGTGTGCATGGGTAAATGGTGCGTTTGTGCACGCGGGGGGAGCCGCGCAAAAGGTTCGCCACCACTGCCCTGAGGGTTCATCCATCCCCCCAAGGTCTTTCTCACATATGATCAGAGGTGGGTTTCAGCCGGTTCTGACCAGTTCTGGAGAACCGGTAGCGGAAATTTTGAGTAGTTTGGAGAACCGGTAGTAAAAATTATGACTGCCCCCCTCCCCAATCTATTCTTTGCCTCCCGAGTCCCAGCTGATGGGGAGGAAATGGGGATTTTACAGTATCCTTCCCCTGCGACGCCCACCAAGCCATTATTATTATTATTATTATTATTATTATTATTATTATTATTATTAT
>WNWU01013678.1:57126-67384 GCA_012654045.1 Ptyas mucosa
CCACCCCTCTTAAAGCATGCTGGCTGGGGAATTCTGGGAGTTGAAGTATACCCCTCTTAAAGCGTGCTGGTTGGGGAATTCTGGGAGTTGAAGTCCATCCCTCTTAAAGCATGCTGGCTGGGGGATTCTGGGAGTTGAAGTGCACACATTTTAAAGGATGCTATCTGAAGAATTCTGGGTTTTGAAGTCCATACCTCTTAAAGCATGCTGGCTGGGGGATTCTGGGAGTTGAAGTCCACTCTCTTAAAGTGACTAAGTTTGAAAAACGCCGCAATAAACAGTTCCATTATTGCAGTGCAGGAGCTGAGAGGTTTTTCTCCAACCTGGTTTAAGGCTATTGCAAACATTGATGCATGAACTTTGACCATAGTTTTGAAGAGAAAACAAACAACAAAAGCATACCACAACAGCGCAGTTTAGTAAGTAAGTTATTAATCGGCCACATGACTGTGTTTAGTTTTAGATAGAAACACACACGCACAATGCAACTTGCGATATGCTTTTTCAGAGAGAGCCAGAGGGATACATGAGTGAGGTCATCCGTGACCTGAAAAAACCAAAGACCAAATTTATTTATTTGTCGGTTAGTTCAATTTATTGTTAAATTCCAAATTGATTTTTGAGGAATGTTTTTTTTTCCATTGAACCAAGGCTGGAGATTTGTTACAGCGATTCCTCTCTGATCCACCAGGGGGCAGTGCCTAGCTGAGCCTGGCTGCCTTCTGCATTTAGCTTAAGCATTGTTTTTCCTTCAGAAGGAGGCCACCAGGCGATCCTAGGACCACAGTGGGAAGTTGCAAAGTCTCTTGAAAGAAAAAGGCAGCCGCTAACCTTTCTAGGATGTCAGATTCTGCCGTGCGATGGATTTGGGGGAGACTTGACGCCTCTTCGTGTCGCTAAAATGTCAGCAGTTTTGTCTCCAGTTCTCATGCCCCGTTTCGCCTTCACAACAACCTTGTGGGGTAGGTTAAGTAGAGTGACTCAGTGTTCTGACCCAGCTCCCCAAACATGACCAACCCTCTGTAGTTAAATCAATGATTCCTTTATTAGGAGTACCAGCAGCCCTGGCAAAAATTATCTCTCTCAACGCAGGCTAACAAATCTGTCCTGCAGTGAGATGAATAGTTGTCTGCCACACCTATTCATCTCCGCCCTCTGCCTTTGATCTCCAGAGCCAGGGCGGGGCTTCGGTAGCAGCGGTGGCTTTTCCGTCCCAAGGACCGGCCCATAGATTTCCACTGCTCTCCTCTCCTCTGCCTTCTGCGTATCAGGCACTGGGCCCAGCTGTTCCTCCTCTTCCTCATCAGCCACCTCCAGATCTGGGGGCTATTGACTCCATCTGAGGGCTGATGGACGACCCAGGCTCCACCTCCGTCTCTCTCTCTCTGCCAACTCCATTCCCTCTTCCTCTTAGGAGCTCCCAGGTTGCCCTGATGCTGATCCTGATTCCCACACCTCCTCCTCCTCCTCCTCCTCTGATTCGGCGGCTGGAGGCGCCGCAGCCGACAGGCCACAACAGTCAGCAAATTTCATACACTGTAGTGCAACGGCCGGTTAATGTACTAACAAGGCCATTTGTGCCATATTTCATGCAGGTAGCCACCTCCCTTCCTCTCCGACCACCGGGTAGCTAGTTTGAGACGGCCAGCGTGCCTCCCACTGTTGTCTTTTGTGTCAGCTCTTCAGGATTGCTCACTGCCTCCCCTTCCAGACCCTTCACCAGCTGGTCAATCTTCTACACGCCTCGTCAGCTTCAATACAGATTTTCCCCCAGTCAGTTTCACAATGTCCCTCCCCTTCCCCTTTCCTTGGGCAAGCCCAAACCTTTGCATCAGTTCAGGATCCAGTGCAGGGGTGAAATCCAGCAGGTTCCGACAGGTTCTGGAGAACCGGTAGCGGAAATTTTGAGTAGTTCGGAGAACCCGGTTTGTGGGGGCAATAAGCTGACTTTGTATAAATATACAAAAGTATGAAGGCTATTGCTTAACGCATTGTAAGCCGCCCTGAGTCTCCGGAGAAGGGCGGCATATAATTATAAATAAATAAATAAATAAAACCAGCAAATTCCACCTCTGGCTGGTCCCCAGAGTGGGGTGGGAATGGGGATTTTGCAGTATCCTTCCACTGGAGTGGGGTGGGAATGGAGATTTTGCAGTATCCTTCCCCTGCCACACCCACCAAGCCACACCAAGCCACTCCCACAGAACCGGTAGTAAAATAATTTGGATTTCAACACTGATCCAGTGGGTTGTATCAATTCACAATCCAGCGGGTTACATCCATTTACAACCACTGGATCGCCTCAATACTTGATCCAGTGGATCGCCTCAATACTCGATCCAGTGGATCGCCTCAAATTTATGATCCACTGGATCGCCTCAGTTTACGATCCAGTAGGTGGCATCAATTCACGATCCAGCGGGTTTCATCCATTTACAACCACCGGATCACATCGCACGCTTTATGATCCAGCGGATCGCCTCCATTTACGATCCAGTAGGTTGCATCGATTCACGATCCATCCATTTACAGCCGCCGGATTGCCTCAGTATGTGATCCAGCGGATGGCACCGATTTATGATCCAGTGGATCCCGTCAATTCATACCCAGGGGTTTGACGCATCGATTCACAATCCAGTGGGTTGCATCCATTTATGGTCCAGTGGATGGGAGGTCTCTTCTCCTTCTCCAGACCAGGAAGGGGGTGGTAGTTATACGAGGCAGCTCTTGAGTGCCCATCGAAAATAACAGCCCCCCCACGGGAACAGCCTCAAGCTTCCACATGGAGTTGCTGTTACAGTCGATAGACACCCCCTTGGGTAGGCAGCCCCCCCCCCCACTCTGGAGCCCTCATTCTGGGGAGCCCTGCTGGGGCTGTGTAGGCAGCCTCCCTCTACCGGATGCTCACCTGTGGAAAAGAAAGAACGGGCATCCAGGTGAGTTCATGCTCTTTGCAAAGGTTTTTTTCCCCCACCTGTCTTCAACACAACGCCCCCCCCCCTCTCCTTCCCTCTGGTTTCAACTGGGGCTTCCCCACCTGAGATTCTTGCCCTGAAAGCAGGGGTGAAATGCTCCTGGTTCGGACCGGATCGCCCGATCTGGTAGCGATGGTGGCGGGTGGTGCGGAGAACCGGTAGCAAAAATCACTGCGCCCTCCCCCCCACCATGCCCGGCTGAGCCACGCGATCATCAGAGGCTTTTTTTTTAACTTTTAAAGGCATTTTTTCGTCGGAAGAGGTTGTCGAAAAAATGCTTTTAAAAGTAAAAAAAAAAAAGCCTCCGATGATCCCGCGGCTCAGCTGGGATCGTCAGAGAGGCTTTTCAAAGCATTTTTTTCCTGCAACCTCTTGTCCGAAGAGGGGATTAAAAAAAAATACTTGGAAAAGCCTCTCTGACGATCCCAGCTGAGTTGCCTGATCGTCAGAGTGGCTTTTCAAAGCGTTAGAAAAAAATGCTTTGAAAAGTAGTAACCAATTTTACATTTCACCCCTGCTTGAAAGAGCTGCTGAGGTCACTTGGGGGACCGTCTCTCCCCACTTCTCTCTGCCCATTTGGCAGGAGGGGCCCAGGAGAAGACCCTCTTCGATCCTGGCACCCATTATCTCCCCCATGCCCCACTCTTTTCTCTTCTGTGGGCAGAGGGGGGCACCCCAGCAGTCTCTTGCTTGGCACAGCGTCGTAATTGAGTTCCTTTCTTCCACCTGGCTGGCTAACCCGGGTCAGTTGTGCCCTCTCTAGTGCCACCCTTGGCTCCCAGGAAGAACCTTGCCCCCTCCCCCCAGGAGGTGCCCAGGGCCCGCCTGCCGTTGGACTCTGAACCTGGCGTGCATGTTGCCTGAAGCGCCCGGAAGCCTTGCTCTCTTGTCACATACAGTGGGGCAGGGCACTGCCGTTGGCAGTGGGGCAATTCGGAATAACAGAGTCGGAAGGGACCTTGGAGGTCATCTAGTCCAACCCCCCCGCCCACCCAAGCAGGAGACCCTACACCATTTCTGCCAGACGACAGTCCGGTCTCTTCTTGAAAGCCTCCAGGGATGATGAAGTTCCCACAACTTCTGAATAACAGAATAATAACAGAGTTGGAAGGTACCTTGGAGGTCATCCAGTCCAGCCTCCAGGGATGGAGCGTGCACAACTTCCGAAGGCAACTTCTGTTCCACGGGTTGATTGTTCTCACTGTCAGAAAAATTCTCCTTATTTCCAGGTTGAATCTCTCCTTGGTCAGTTTCCATCCATTCTTCCTTGTCTGGCCTTCAGGTGCTTTGGAGAATAGCTTGACCCCCTTCCTCCTCTCTGGGGAGCCCCTCAAATACTGGAAGATGTTCTCCTGTCTCCCCTGGTCCTTCTCTTCCCTAGACTAGACATACCCCAACTCCTGCATCATTCATCGTATGTTTGAGCCTCCAGTCCCCTCATCCTCTTGGTTGCTCTTCTCTGCACTCTTTCTAGAGTCTCAACATCTTTTTTATCGTGTGGTGCCCAAAATTGAGACAGATAAATTCTCCAACCTTCTCCTTAGATAGCATAATGGGGCCAAAAACACCTTTTGCAGCCTGTTATTCCATGGGTATCAAGACTACACCACCCATAATCCCCTGGTTGAATGAGAATTCTCAACTGCTGCCCCAACCCATCGGGAGGGCAGTAGTGCAGTGAGGGCTGCTGTGGTTGGAAAAAATGGACTCCCCCCCACGTGAGTTTTGAACCCAGGAAATTGGGGCCGTCCCTTCTGCAACCTTAGCCTGGTCTACCTCTCAGGGATGTTGTAAAGTCAAAACCGATTAAGGGGGAGCTGTTCCACCCTCCCACCCTTTTCAGCGGATATTTCATGGGTAATTCAAAGCACAGTCCAGAAGGGAAGATTTACAGGTGGTGGAAACTTTTTAAAAATCTTCCTTTTCTGAGTCAAGTAAAAGTCTGGAATCAATCTCCCTCTTCTCCTTTTCACTTGCTGGAGGAAAATCAAAAAGGGGACATTTCTTCTTTTCACTCTAGGGAAGGAAAAGATAGGGAAGGGAGGGAGGGAGGAAGAAGAAAAAAGAAGGGAAAGCGGTCATAAGGAAGGAAAGAAGGACAGAAGGAAGGAAAGAGACAAGGGAGGAGGGAGGAAAGAAGGAAAGAAGGAAGGAAAGAAAAAGAGAAATGCAAAGGGAGGGAGGAAGACGAAAGAAGGAAGGGTGGAAGAAGAAGAAAAAGGAATGCAAAGATAATAAGGAAGGAAAGAAGGATAGAAGGAAGGAAAGAGACCAGGAGGAAAGAAGGAAAGAAAGAAGGAAGGAAGGAAATACAAAGGGAGGGAGGAAAAAGAAAGAAGGGAGGGAGGAAGAAGAAGAAGAAAAAGGAAGGGAAAGAGGTAATAAGGAAGGAAGGAAGGATGGAAGGAAAGAGGCGAGGAGGGAGGGAGGAAAGAAGGAAGGAAGGAAGGAGAAATATAAAGGAAGGGAGGGAGGAAAGAGAAGATTGAAGGAGGAAGGAGACAAGGGGAGAAGGGGAGAAGGAAGGAAGGAAGGAAGGAGAAATATAAAGGGAGGGAGGAAAGAAAGAAAGAAAAGAGTGAAGGAAGAAGGTAGGAGAGAAGGGGAGAAGGGGAGAAGGAAGGAAGGAAGGAAGGAAGGAAGGAAGGAAGGAAGGAAGGAAGGGTTCAGTCACCCAAGGGGCACCTTACCTTCTCCAAGGGCCCCCAGCCTGGTGCTGCCCTTCGGTGGCCGCTGCTGGGTAGAGAGAGCCCCCCACCCATCCAGGAAACGGGCAAAGTCAGATCAGCTCCACCCAGCGGGGCCGTTCGCTCATAAAGGGCAGCTGGTTAATGATTAGCCTGCTGCAAATATTTGATAAGTGCTGGGAGAATTCAAAGGGCAGCACCCAGGAAGACGGCGGGGAGGGGGAGAGCAGGTGCCACGATCGCTGGAGACCCTGAGGGCTTCATGTCCCCCCCACCCCCACCAGCTCAAAGTGACCTAAGAGGTATCCTTGCTTTTCTGCTGGAAAAAGCCCTCCAGGCACCTGAGCAAAATTTTAAAACAGAAACACAACATAAAATTTGCTCAAACAGAAAATTCGGATTCCTGATCTGAGCCAGACCTCCTCATCTTAGCCGCTGGGGTCTCATTCCCCCCCATGGATGACCATCCGAAGTCCCTCTCTGAGGAGAGAAACTGTCCCCCAATTTTGCTTGCCTAGCTGTCCTTCTTCTTTTGAAGTTTTACCATTAGCAATCCAGCAGAATGTTCCTCAACCTGGCAACTTTAAGATGAGTGGACTTCAACTCCCAGAATTCCCCAGCCAGCCACTCTGGCTGAGGAATTCTGGGAGTTGAAATCCACATATCTCAAAGCATGCTGATTGGGGAATTCTGGGAGATGAAGTCCAACCATCTTAAAGCATGTTGACTGGGGAATTCTGGGAGATGAAGTCCACCCATCTCAAAGCATGTTGGCTGAGGAATTCTGGGAGATGAAGTCAAACTATCTGAGTGGCGTAGCAGGCTAATGCCTCCTATTAAGGCAGCATTTAACATTCAGCTGCCTGCAATTACTGTGAGTTCTAATCTCACCAGGCTCAAGGTTGACTCAGCCTTCCATCCTTTCTAAGGTGGGTAAAATGAGGACCCGGTTTGTGGGGGCAATAAGCTGACTTTGTATAAATATACAAAAGTATGAAGGCTATTGCTTAACGCATTGTAAGCCACCCTGAGTCTCCGGAGAAGGACGGCATATAAATATAAATAAATAAAAAAAAACTATCTCAAAGCATGCTAGCTGAGGAATTCTGGGAGATGAAGTCAAACTATCTTAAAGCATACCGACTGGGGAATTCTGGGAGTTGAAGTCCAGTGGTAAAATGTAAAATTTGTTATTACCGGTTCTGTGGGCGTGGCTTGGTGGTGGTGGGGTAATATGACTGAGTGGGCGTGGCCAACTTTTTTTTTTTTAACTTTTGAAACCATTTTTTCTACAACCTCTTTGGCTGAAGAAGTTGTAAAAAAAATGCTTTTAAAAGCCTCTGATGATCCCAGCTGAGTTGCCTGATTGGCAGCGACTTTTATTCCTTTTAAAAACATTTTTTCTATAACCTCTTTGGCTGAAGAGATTGTAGAAAAAATGCTTTTAAAAGCCTCTGACGATCCCAGCTGAGCCGCGCGATTATCAGAGGCTTTTTTTTTTACTTTTAAAAGCATTTTTTTGGCCAAAGAGGTTGTAGAAAAAATGCTTTTAAAAAGAATTTTAAAAAGCCCCTGATGATTGTGTGGCTCATCTGGGCAATGGGGGTGGGGGGTAGGGATTTTTGCTACCGGTTCTCCGAACCACCCGCCTCCATCGCTTCTGGATCAGGCAATCCGGTCCGAACCGGGAGTATTTCACCCCTGATGAAGTCAAACTATCTCAAAGCATGCTGGCTGAGGAATTCTGGGAGTTGAAGTCGGTAGTGAAATCTGAACTGGTTTACTACCAGTTTGCTGGCTGCGCGCCAAACGTGCACTGCGCATGTGCAGTCCTCACCACGCACCAAATGTGAGGTGCATGCACTGCACGCCAAAAGGAGGCATGGGGTAAGTATGGGGGAGGGTGATCAGCTGTGGCGCGCGATGTTCAGAGCCTTATTTTTTACTTTTAAAAGCATTTTTTACAACCTATTCGCCCAAATAGCTTGTAAAATGCTCTCTACATGGGGCTCTCCTTGAGGAGCACCCGGAGGCTCCAACTGGTTCAGAATGCGGCCGCGCGGGTGATTATGGGAGCGTCGCGGCGCTCCCATGTAATGCCTCTCCTGCGCGAGCTGCATTGGCTCCCATTGGTCTTCCGGGTGTGCTTCAAGGTATTGGTTCTCACCTTCAAAGTGCTCCATGGCTTAGGGCCAGGGTACTTACGAGACCGCCTGCTGCTACCGATAACCTCCCACCGGCCAATACGGTCTCACAGAGAGGGCCTCCTCAGGGTGCCGTCAGTCAAGCAATGCCGGCTGGTGGTCCCCAGGGGGAGAGCCTTCTCCGTGGGGGCACCCGCCCTGTGGAATGAGCTACCTCCTGGAATACGACTGATTTCGGACCTCCGGACCTTCCGTAAGGCCCTGAAGACATATTTATTCCATCAAACGGGCCTAGCCTAAATAGTTTTTTAGTGGGATTCTAAATTTTATAAGATTTGGGGTTTTAAATTGGGAGGCCGATTAATTTAACGCATTTTTAACTATCTTAACTTTTGTATTTATATGTATTTTAATTTTGGCTGTTCACTGCCCTGAGTCCTATTGGGAGAAGGGTGGTATACAAATTAAATAAAATAAATAAAATAAATAAATAAATAAAATGCTTTTCAAAGGTAAAAAAAAGGCTCTGACGATCGCGTGGCACAGCTGTGATTGTTGGAGCCTCTTTTTTTACTTTTTAAAAGCATTTTTACTACGGAGAACCGATAGTAAAAAAATGCCTATAAAGTAAAAAAAAAAAGTTCCAACGATCAGCTGAGTGACGCACGATCTTCGGAACTTTGTTTTTACTTTTTAAAGCATTTTAAACTACCGGTTCTGGAGAACCGCTAGTAAAAAATGCTAAAAAAGTAAAAAAAAAAGTTCCAACGATCGTGTGTCGCTCAGCTGATCATCGTAACTTTTTTTTTTTAAACATTTTTTACTACCGGTTCGAGTGAACCGGACCGAACCGGGATCATTTCATCCCTGGTTGAAGTCCACATATCTTAAAGCATGCTTACTGAGAAATTCTGGGAGTTAAAATCCACATATCCACTTACGTGCTGCACCACATAAGAGCCTTAGTGGTGCAGCAGACTAAAGTGTTGTTAAGTAGCACCAGCTGCCTGCAATTCCTGCAAGTTCGAATCTCACCAGGCTCAAGGTTGACTCAGCGTTCCATCCTTCCGAGGTAGGTAAATTGAGGACCTGGATTGTGGGAGCAATCAGCTGACTTCGTATAAAAAAAGAACACCGCTTGGGGGGGCCGAAAGCCCTACTAAGCAGGTATATACAAAAGTATATCCCAAAGCATGCTGGCTGGGGAATTCTGGGAAATAAGGAGGAAAAGTCGCTGCCTAGAAAACAGTCAGATATATAGGATTCGTTGTCTAGTTTTGAAATAAAGCATCACCAGCCAAAATTTCCAAGCAAAAACAATGGTAATCTTATTTGCTACTTTGCAAAGAGGATGCCCCACGCAGAGGCAGGTACAGTGAACACACCTTAACTCATCAATATGTTTTCCTTATATCCCCTGCCGCCCTTACGAATTTACCTCCCACCTTTTCCTCATTGGCTTAGTACTTTTTTTTTTTTAAATTTGATTTATATGCCGCCCTTCTCAGGAGACTCAGGGCGGCTTACAATGCGTTAAGCAATAGCCTTCATACTTTTGTATATTTATACAAAGTCAGCTTATTGCCCCCACAAACTGGGTCCTCAATTTACCTACCTTAGAAAGGATGGAAGGCTGAGTCAACTTTGAGCCTTGGTGAGATTCGAACCTGCAATAATTGCAGGCAGCTGATGTTAATAACAGGGCTTTAGACCACTGTACTATCCAAGGCTCTGATGTACTGATGTTGTCACAACTTATCCGAAGTGTCTAAAGTGAATACATTATCTCCACCCCGGATTATATCTCCCATTACTCTAATTCTATCCACTCCTGCCAGTGGTGGGTTTCAAAAATTTTACGACCGGTTCTGTGGGTGTGGCTTGGTGGGCGTGGCTTGGTGGGCGTGGCAGGGGAAGGATACTGTAAGATCTCCATTCCCTCCCAATCAGCTGGGACTCGGGAGGCAGAGAATAGATGGGGGCGGGGCCAGTCAGAATTTTTACTACCGGTTCTCTGAACTACTCAAACTTTCAACTACCGGTTCTCCAGAACTGGTCAGAACCTGCTGAAACCCACCTCTGACCCCTGCCCTTATTTACAAATCAGCTTTTATGGTCAAAGTTCCTAGGGGTTGTTGGCTCTAGAGTAACTATCATGTCAGCAAATTCTGGTTAAGGCCTGTTTCTAGCCTAGCAGAGGCCTTCCTATATACAATTCTCAAGCCTCAGCCTAGCTCATGAGATCAGAAATATATGCAACATATTTTCTTCACAGGCCACCATGTCTTCTTACAGTTCTTGGAAAGACAATAGGCTCTGTTTCCCACAGATGGGACAGCTCAGCCCAGAGCTGCATAATGGGAGGAGAAAGAGGCTCAGAAATGACCATCTCTGAGAATAGAAATAATAGAATAGAATAGAATAGAATAGAATAGAATAGAATAGAATAGAA
>WNWU01013678.1:80902-95337 GCA_012654045.1 Ptyas mucosa
CTGCCCAAGCTCATAAAACCATAGAATTGTAGGGCTGGAAGGGACTTCGGAGCTCTTCTAGTCCATCCCCCTGCCCAAGCTCATAGAATCATAGACTTGTAGGGCTGGAAGGGACTTCGGAGCTCTTCTAGTCCACCCCACTGCCCAAGGCAGGAGTCTTCATCCCAAGAGTTCCTTCTCTAGCTGTGAAAACCTCCAACCTTCTGCTCCTTCCTTGCTTACCAACTTGCCTCGTGTGACGTGGGTGGGTGGGTGTTGTGCCCCTCCCGTGGGCCACCTTCCTGACCCATTCACGGCATGTCAATCCAAGGTGAGTCAGCCCAGAGTTGAGTCAATGGCCCATCCCTGAAACGGTTGGGCAACTCAACCGGGGGCTGAGCCAGGTGGGGGCTGGAGGGTCCTTTTTTCCTGGATCTCAGAATGACGGGTGTTTTCTCCCTAAAATGCTGTAGTTGCTGATGACACAGGAAGCAAATGCTCTTGACTATCTGAAGGAGAAATCTGTTCTGTGGGAGAGGACCCTAGTTTTATGGATGAAAACTGCCTCCATGTGGCGACTCTTAGTACGTCACCCTGGCATTCTGACTTGAACGCTAGAAAAAATTAATCTGGGCTCTTTGCAAATCTTTATAAGGACTGATCTTTATAATAAGGCGGAGTGCCCAATTTATTTATCTTTTTATTTTTATCCCACCTTCGTTATTTTTATAAATAAGCATCCAGCCCAGCCTATCACGAAGGCAGGTTTTTTTTCCCTGCTAGTCATCAGAAATATTTTTCTGACTTTCTTATTTTTAAATGGTAATATTTTTATTGAACTTTAAAAATACAAAGAGAGCAAATAACGCAAACTAAGAAAAATGTAAAAAAAAAAAAGGACTAAAGAGGAAAAGGAATGAAGGGAGAAAAACCGATAAAAGAAAATATGTATTTCTTGATTTTTCTGACTTTCTGATGCAGGTCATTTAATAAAAAATGTTAATCAGAAAAGGGCTGGCTGACTTCATAGATGGTAGAAAGGACAAAATACATTCTTTGTTTCTTTTCCAGTTTTGATATCAGTTTTTAATTTATGTTGTTATAGAAAATTTTAAGACAGCAGCACTATCACTTCTGGTGATTTTGACGCTATCCTTTCTTGATATATCTCTTTTCTATTTTCCTTCCTATTGTTTTTCTTTGTCTCTGCATTTTTTCTTTTTATATTTTTCCTGCTTTGTATCGTTTCCTTACTTTCACATTTGTAAACTTTAATGTCAAGGATTATTTCAGAAAGAGAAAAACCTTCTAAGTATAACAGTCTCTTGTGTCTCTAATCATGTTAAAAGAACATGCTTGGTAATATTCAATTTTATGCTCGTTTTTTCCCCTTGCCAAATAAATTTCAGCATCAATTTGTTCAGATCACCAAAGAATTTCTTTTCAATTTTTATAGGTATGTTTGGAACAGGAAGAGCAGTTTTGGTAAGATATTCATTTTTTTTAAAAAAAGTTTTTTTTTTATTTTTCATCAACATGTTTAAATGTACAGTCTTTTATCCATCCTTACCCATTGTTCTTTCATCTTCTTCTTTAACTTCCATTAGGTAATTAATTATTTGTTCGTGTCTGCTCTTTTACCATTTCCTTCTTTTGTTTTACTACAGCCTTTCCTTTTTCCCTTCCTTTCTTTCTCCTCTTTTCTTTCTTCTTTCCTCATTCCTCCTCTCCTTTCCTTTCCTACTTCCTTTCCTCTTTCCCCTCTCCTCTCTTCTTCCTCCCCTTCTTACCCTCTCTCCTGCTCTTCTTTCCCCTTTCTTCTTCCTCTCCTTTCCCCATTCTCCTTTTCTCTTCTTCTCACTTCCCCACTCCCCTACTTTCCCCTCTCTACTCCTCCCCTCTTTTCCATTCTTTTCTTGTTTCCTTTTTTAATTCAACCTGAGATGGTATTCCAGGAGACCCAATTTCTATTTACATACGTCTTCATTTCCAATTTCATTTTTTACTTTACTATCTTTCCTAACACTGATTTTCCATTTTTCTAAAACTAATTTTATTTGCTTAAGTAACTTTATATAATTGTCTTCTTTTAGCATTGCACACCTTGCGGTTAAGTATATTCCTAAATATTTAACTTTCTTGACTATTTGAAAATCCACTTTTTCTGCCATATTTTCTTTTTGTTTTTATGTAAGGTTTTTAACTATAACTTTAGTTTTTCCCTCTATTTATTTTCAGTCCTGCTACCTCTCCAAACTCCTCTCTCTCTTTTGACAATTTCGGAATTGTCTCCAGTAGTTCTTCTACAATAAATACCAAATCGTCTGCAAATTTCCTCTCTTATCTCCAGTCCCTTGATTTCTAAATTTTGCATTTCCTCTTCTTTTTATGTTTTTCTTGCTTTTTATTGTTTCCTTACCTTCGCATTTGCAAACTTCAATGGCAAGGATTACTTTGAAGAAAGAAAGACAAAACAGAGGCCAAACTTTAATGTGCTGCTTTTATTTTTCTTGCAAAGCGTTGTCAGATTGTGTGTTTCAATCGTAATTTTTTCTGCTCCGGGACAGGCGCCTCCGTCTCCGGATTCTGATTCGGCCGCTGACTCAGTGGTAGAAGATCAGCACGGCCGCATCCACGATGGTCTTCGAAGTGCTCCATCCGCGGTGAGTCCCGTAGCCGTCCCAGTCAAAGGCGGCAAAATCACCACATTGACGGGGGGTTTCTTCTGGGAAAAAGCCCCCTCCTCCAATGCAGTGCTAAGGAAGGAAGGAAGGGAGTTAAGCATCTTGTCTGTTTCCTGACAGTGACAACAATTAATCAGTGCTTCCAGAAGTCTCCAAAAACTGAAGGTTTTCCAGAAGAGACTGTCTGAAACGGTATAGATTCTCCTGCTTGAGCAGTGGGTTGGACTAGATGACCTCCAAGGTCCCTTCCAACCCGAGGATTCTATGCTCTATGTTCTGAAATGCCACAGTATGCTGTGTGCATGGATGACAGGGTGCAAAAATATCACACACACACATCTAGCATTCTAGGAATTCTGAATTCTGAGTTCTAGGAAGGAAAAGCACAGCTCAAAAGGATGTACGTAAGTCCCTGACTTACGACTGCTTGCTTAGCAACTGTTCAAAGTTACAACAGACTCTCCGAAAGATACTTAAGATTTGGATTTTAAGTTTGGGGAGAGTGGTCCCATTGCAGGTAGTCCTTGAGTTATGATCACCATTATGAAGCCAACTGTTGCTAAGGGAGAAATACGTTAAGTGAGTTCACCCCTTTTATGGCTGTCGTTAAGTGAATCATGGCAGTTGTGAAGTTAGCAACGTGGTTGTTAAGTGGATTTCCCCGTTGACTTTGCTTGTCAGAAGGACGCCAAAGGGGAACACTGCAGCCGTCATAAATATGAGTCAGTTGTCTGAATTTTGATCCCATGACCACGGAGATGCTGCAACGGTCGTAAGTGCGGAAAAATGGTCGTAACTTTTTCAATGCCGTTGTCACTTCAAACGGTCGGAAAATGGATGGTTTTAAGTCGAGGGTTACCTGTATAAGGCCTCCTACTTGTGCAGGGGGTGGGACTAGAAGACCTCCAAGATCCCTTCCAGCTCTATGATTTGATGTTCCAAAATGCCAACTGAACTCCACAGTGTGCTGTGTACATGGAAGGTGGGGTTCAAAACTATAGCAGCCCCCCCCCCCCATCAAAAGAAAGAAACCCTCCAGCAAAGGTGAAACTGAATTCTAGGAACAAAAAGCACAGCTCAAGGGAATGTATACGTAGTCCTCAAAGTTACGACCGGCTGCTTAGCGACTTCGCAAAGTTACAATGGACCCCTCCCCAAAAGATATTTAGGATCGGGATTCAAAGTTCTGACAGTTTATAATGCCCCCCTCCCCCCACCCTGCGATCACAGGATTGCATTTGGCAGCTTAGATCACCAGCATATGTTTAATAATATTTAATTTTATTATTCCGCTTCTATGTGGAGGTGACGTTTCTGGCTGTTTGTAGCAGTGTGTCAAGGGTGAAGGACTTCCAGTGTTGCCGCGGACCATCGCTGACGGTCCTTTGAAGACCGCCAGCCCAGCCGCCTGTAAAGAGCCGTTTCGGAGACTAGAAACGGCTCGAAAAACTCCGAGTCAAGAGGACGTCGTGAGGAGAGCCGGTGGCAGAAGGTAGAGTCCCCTGTGAGACCCCCAGAGCATTTTTTCTTCATTTCTGGGGAGTTAACAGGGTGGGACTCCCTATTCAAGTCGTTGAAGCTCCGGATGGCTGGGAAACTCTGCAAACCGCAGAGCAAGATAGCGCGGCAGCATTATTACCATCAAACAATAAAAGAGAAAGTTTTGGACTTCCTGTCAAATTGCAAGTATTTAAAGTTTTTTTGAAATATTTGGAGGATTAAAGTAACTTGGAACTGAAAAGGGCAAGGAAAGGGGGAAAAAATGGCGCTTGCTTTTAGCGGAGAGCAGCTGAAAGCGAAAGTAATCTGAACTGTGTATTTGGCTACATTTTAACAGTAACAAATCCGGCTGGAAGAAAAAGAAAAGTAGCAAAAAATAAAATAAAATAGAAAAAAAAAAGCAGCAATTGATTGTTTTAGACCTGATTGAATCTGGAGAACCTTTTGGGAAAAGTTGCTAGAATTTGTGGAAAAGGAAGATCTGTAAGAGGCAAAATGGCAACAAAGCAAGCAGGGGGGGATTCCCCCACTCATAAGCAGAAGCAGCCTCAAACAGCGCAGCTGCAAACTCAGACAAAGGAAGAAAGCCATTATGACCTTATTATTAAAGAAATTCAAAGATCAGAGCAGGAGGTCAAAGGAATTGTTCAAGAGAAATATGAAGCAGTTAAACAAGATATTCAAACAGTGGCTAAAGGCCTGTCTGAGGTAGTGTTGCAGATTGACAAAAAAGTGGATAATCTTGCCTCAGAGATGGAGACTAAATTTAAAGCCTCTGATTCAAGAATGGTTGAAATTGAAGAAATTACACAAAAAATGCAAAATGAGATTACTATGATGCAATTTCGATCAATCGAATATGCTATCAGACTGAGAGGTGTAAAAGAGGACAGCAGGGAAGATCTTAGGAAAATTTGTGCAGAGGCTTTAGCAGTTTTGTTGAAGGTAGAACCAGGTGTGGTTCTGTGTAAGATTGACAAGGCGTACAGAGTCAATTCTCGTGTGGCGGTACAAAGGCAACTGCCTAGACATGTGGTGATATATTTCACAGATAGAAGAATAAGAAATGATATTTTGCAAAATTCCTTTGTTACAACTGTTCAAGTTGATGGAAGTGAGATTGGAGTTTTTAAAGAATTGCCACCCAAAATGTTAAGAGATAGAAAGGATTTTGGATTTTTGGTGGCAGAACTGAAAAAACAGAATATACAATTCAGATGGGATGCCCCAATAGGTGTAATATTGAGGTTGCGAGGAGTGAGATACCGCCTTAATACTATTGAAAAAGCAGAAGAATTTTATTATAACGTTTTGAAAGTGGGCTCTCCTCCTCCACGCACATCTTCACCAATAGATAAGGAGGCTCAATTACAAGCTGAGTTTGATCAAGAAACAGAAGCAAAAATAAAGCAATCGCAAAAGGAGGCAAGAGAGACAATGGGAGCTGTAGGTGGTGTTGTGGTTGATCCTTTTGCACCATTTGAAGCTTCTCCTTTGGAAGAAATGTCTAAAACTATTACAGAGGAGGCGATGGCTCTTGAATTGACAACATCTAAAATGGAAGAGCAACGTATAACCAGAGCGATGTCTAAACAAATGAAGGAACAGCAGCAAGAATATTACAAGCCACAACGTGAAAAGAGAGTTAAAGGGAAGCAGCAAGCTGAAGTCATGGGAGGAGCTAAACCGAAGATTACTTCTGTAGAAAAGAATCTTCAACAATTGCTCTCAAAACTTCAGACTGGATCAAATGGCACTTAAATTTTTGTCTTGGAATGTTAATGGACTGAACTCTCCACAAAAAAGAAGGAAGATATTTCATTATTTGAAACAATTTCATAATGGTGTTATTTGTTTACAGGAGACTCATATAAAATTCCAAGATCAGAAATATTTGATAAATTCAAGATTGGGAATGCAATTTGTTGCTTCAAATTTGGAAAAGAAGAATGGAGTAGTGATATATATAAATAAAATACTTGTAGCTAAAACTATAGAAATAGACGAAGATGGAAGATATATTGCAATTGAAACTATTACAGATAATGGACCAATCTTGTTGGTTGGAATATATGCTCCAAATCAGCAACAGGAAAATTTTTATAAGTTGCTTCATTTAAAAATTTTGGAATGGAATTATTCAACTATTATAATAATGTGTGACTGGAATGGAGTAATTCAACCTAAAATCGATAAAAAAAGTACGGCCAAATTAGGGATTAAATTACCACAAGCTTTTTTTGAACAGAAAGAGGATTTGGAATTGAAAGATATTTGGAGAGTTCGAAACCCAAATGAATTGGATTTTACTTTTTACTCGGACAGGCATAAATCCTTTTCCAGGATAGACTTTTTTCTGTTAACCACTAACTTACTTTCTAAAGTAAAGAAAATAAGGATATTTCCTAGGACTTTGACTGACCATAGTCCGGTCTCGATGGAAATTGAGATGGGTAAAAGAGAAAGAAGATCCTGGAGATTAAATGAGAATTTATTTAGATATGAAAAAAATATAATTGAACTTAAAAAGCATTTAAAGGAGTTTTTTAAACTGAATCTGAATAAAGGTACCCCTATTGAAATAGTCTGGGATGCAGGCAAAGCATATATGCGGGGAGTACTAATTCAAAAAGAGAGTTTCAAAAATTTCAACAACTCAAAAGAAAAGTTTGGAACAATTGATAACAGTTGAGGAGATCAGTTTTGCTATAAAACAACTAAAAACAGCTAAAGCTCCAGGGACGGATGGCCTAACCGCAGTTTATTATAAAACTTTACAAGAGGAAATGATTGAGCATCTTAAAGATTTATTTTGTAATATACAATTAGGAGGTAAGATACCTTCCTCATGGAAAACAGCCTTTGTCTCATTGATACCGAAAGAAGAATCAGGTCTTAAGAAACCAGAAAATTATAGACCAATATCTCTATTAAACACAGATTATAAAATCTTCGCAAAAGTATTGGCCAACAGATTGATGCCAGTTATCCAAAAGGTAATTCATCATGATCAAGCAGGATTTATTGAAGGCAGATATATGAAGGAGAATGTCAGGCAAGTTATAGATTTACTGGACTATCTAGATAAGAATAAACAGATCTCTGCAGTGCTGGTTTTTTTGGATGCGGAAAAAGCCTTTGATCGAGTGAATTGGAACTTTATAATTAAGACTTTGGAAAAAATGGATTTGGGGGAGCGGTTTATACAAGCGATTGGTGCAATTTATCAAGAGCAATATGCACAACTTATTATTAATGGATATTTAACATCGAATTTCAACATACAAAAAGGCACCAGACAAGGTTGTCCATTATCCCCACTATTATTTATTCTAACTCTAGAAGTCTTACTTAATGCAATACGGGACTCGAACTCTTTGACTGGAATAGCCATAAGGCAAGAGGACTATAGAACTAAGGCATTTGCAGATGATCTGGTTGTTACCCTATCACAACCTATGAAATCAATAATCCAGATGAAAGATATTATAGAAGATTACGGCATGGTATCTGGTTTTAGGCTGAACCAGAAAAAAACTAAAATGATTGTTAAAAATTTGACAGAGAGCAAAAAAAAGGAACTGGAAAGAATGGCAGGTTTCGAAATTGTTTCAAAGGTCAAATATTTAGGAGTACAAATCACAGATTCAAATGTAAAACTGTTTCAAAATAATTATGAGGTTCTGTGGCAAAAGATACAAAAAGATATGCAAAATTGGAAGAAACTGCAGTTATCACTGCTTGGAAGAATATCAGCAGTAAAGATGAATGTTTTACCTAGATTTATTTTTTATTTCAAATGATACCGGTGCTCAAATCAGATAAACCACTGCTAGAATGGCAAAAAGGAGTGAATAAATTTATTTGGAATGAAAAAAAACCGAGAGTCAAACTGAAAATAATGCAAGATACTCGTGAGAGAGGTGGTCTTAAACTTCCAAACCTTTGATTATATTATGAAGCAGCTGCATTGACACAAATAAGTGATTGGTTTGGGAAAACTAAGACTGAATTGCTGAATATAGAAAGTCATGACCTTGTTTGGGGATGGCATGCATACTTATTTTATGACAATAAAGTGGATAAAGTGTTCAATAGTCATCTACTTAGAAATGCCTTGATGAGAATCTGGAGGAAGCACCGAACTAATTGGGATTATAAGATTCCGTTTTGGCTGGATCTTGCTGATACCATGTGGAATACAAATATTAAGTCACTCGGGGGTTTTTTATATAAAGAGTTACTTTATTTTGAAGAGGGCAGATGGCGATTGAAGACTTTGGACATGCTGTTGGAAGAAGGGATATCTTTGACCTGGTTGCAGTACAATCAATTACAGATGAGATGGAAAGAAGACCAACAAACTGGTTTAATGGAATATGAAGTAGAATTGGTTAGACAGATAAAGGAGACAGGTCCAATGCATATTAAGAGAGTTTATAATGTTTTGTTAGAAAGGGATTCAGAAAATGAGTTAGTTAAAGATTGTATGATTAAATGGGCACAGAATTTCTCTCAACCAGTTATGATGGAAACATGGGAAAAATATGGGTTCAGAATGTTAAGTTTACACAGTCACAAAATTTACGAGAAAATTTTTATAAAATGTTTTATAGATGGCATTTAGACCCCAAGAAATTGTCTTGTATGTACCCTAACGTGCAGCCAAAATGTTGGAGATGTGAGTGTTTAGATGCTACATATTATCACATATGGTGGACTTGCAAAAAAGTGAGGGCTTTTTGGATAAAAATATGGTGGCTTATGCAAAATGTTTTAAAGAAAAAAATACAACTTTCTCCGCAATTTTTTTTATTGGGTATAGTTAAAGATTTTACATTGGGTGAAATAAAACTGATTTTGTATATGGTGACAGCAGCTAGGTTGTTGATTGCCCAATACTGGAAGAGTGATACCTTACCGACTGTGGACCAATGGATTTAGAAGATGGCTGGATTTGCAGAAATGGCGAAGATCTCAGCCTTTTTAAAAGACCAGACGCATGAGAAATATATACAGGAATGGAATAAATGGATTGAGTATGTACAGAATAAGTATTAGACTAGAAAATATTATGTAGCTTTCAGCTGAGAGGGATTGATGATTATGCTAGTAAATATAGAAAAAGATATGGAAGGATGATTAACATATATATTGTTTGGGAATATTAGTATTGCATATAATGGAAGTCAAGGGGGATGGGAGGGAAAGGGGTGGAGGGGGAGGGTTAGGGTGGGATTGGGAGGGAATTATATATTTTTTCTATATGTATTTTATAATGTTGGGCAAGGGTGGGGGAAAAAAAGGGGGAAATTTGTATTTGTAAAACTTTTTCAAGGGTGAAAAACATGGTAGCCATGTGCCTTTTCATTTCATCTTGCCTTTAGAGTAAGGTGGGTGTGGGGGAGGTGTTGATTACAAATGGGTTAGTTAGAGAAATGAAATTTCTCCGGTTCCACTGAAGCTGGTGAGGGGAGCCTGGGAGCTTTTCAAAGACATTTTAACAGGTGTGAAGAAGAAGGCAGATGGTTCCCATAAGAAAGAAAGAAAGAAAACTTGTTTACATGAGCTAAGTGGAAACATGGGGGTTTGGCTGGGAAAATCATTGTTAAATATTATGTTCGGATGCCTTGGAATTTCAGAGTGAGTTTTACTTCGCCATTACCATGCCACGGATTCAAGAAACAGTAAGGTTTTCAGAAATGAAATGATCCTGGACTTTTATTTGGATACTCAAGCTGGATGTCGACACCATGTTTTTCAGGAAGGCCAGGATACTCACATGCTCTGAGTTGCACTGGGTGACTTTAACGCCAGAGCAGAGAGCCAATGCTGCATTTTCATTATTAAACACCCGGAAGTGGATGAAGCCAGGGACAAATTCATCTGTGAAGCAGAAGAGGGATATTAAATGCGGTTGGGAGGATCGTAATTATTTTCACAATCTTGGTTGATGACAGTCGACAATCTGGGACTTCAACTCCCAGCATTCCCCACAGCATGTTGGTGAGCTGGAGTCCCTCCATCTTGAAGCAAGCAGGCTGGGGAATTCTGGGAGTTGAAGTCCACCCACCTAAAAGTGGCCACGTTTGCATAATACTGTACGGGACTCTTCCCATTCCTATTGCTTTTTCCTAGCAGCTGGATTTTGGGGGGCTACAAAATGCCCCCCCCCAAAGATAAGAAAATACATCATAAGCCCAACCTGCTCGATCTGCTTTCTAAACCATCTCAACTGGGGCATCCATTTTGGAAAGGAGCTCCTTCCTTTACCTTCTTCCTGGATCTTAGCTTTTTCAAAAGAGGATGTCCCAGCCTAGGAGCCACAGGTGGTCCAACCTCCCCATATTGTGGGGCAGCCCTCTAACTGAGGCAAGGATGCTTACTCCGTCCATTTGGGGAGTACAATTCTGAAGTCTTCTGGGCATCACCAACATCATAAACAATAGGGATAGCCGGGCCGTTATCGTTTGGACAGCTACCAGCGCCATATTTAACCGGGTATTTCTGGAAAACAAATCACAGCTGGATTATTTTCATGCATGACCGGTCCATCAGCAAAGCAGGCAGAAGATGAAGATGTTTTATGGCGTCCTCTTCAACCTGGCTGTAAGACTCTGAGATGAACTGAGGTGCAGTCATCAAAACTGAGCTTAATTCATGGTGACTTCTTGGACCACGACCACCAAGTGAAGGTCCAACTAGAGGTTTTCTGAATGTCAAGATGGAGATAGTTGGCTTTGATCCTCTTTTGAGATGTCTTCTTCCCCTTCCTAGTTCTAAGACACGGTTCTGGGATTCTGGTGGTCTCTCAACCAATCATCAAAGCCTAAAGTTGCTACGAATTCAATCAATTGGTCAACCCTGGAGCTGACCTGCCATTTTTTGACCGCTTCAGGGTTGCCACGCTGGAGCTGAGGGACAGGGAAGGGGGAATTGAGATAGCAGGGAACCTAAAGCCAAAACAGTGTATTTTCTCTTAGGAACCAAGGACGTTCTCACACCTGGTCGAAAGAAGGCAGAGTGATGACACTACAGGTGGGATTCAACCACTTCGGACAGGTCTGGATGAACCGGATGCTAATTTTACATTTGGTTCGCCGAACCGATAGTTGTAAGGACTGGCTGGCCCCGCCTGCCCTTCCCCCCCCCCAGGAGTCTCCACGAGACCTGTTTTGGATGCCAGCTAAATGCAGCACCCGTGTGTGTGTGGGTATCTGGGAGGGCAAAAATGGGCCTCCTGGAAGTTTCGGAAATCTGGAAATGGGCCCGTTTCCAGCTTCCGGAGGGTCTCTGGAGCACGGGGGAGGCCATGTTCACCCTCCCAGAGGCTCGAGGAAAGCCTCTAGAGCTTGTGATGCAGGAGGTTGTAGGCCACGCCCCCCTTGGCCACGCCCACCCAGCAACCGGGCAGTGAACCGGTTGCTAAAACGTTTGAATCCCACCCCTGGATGACACCCGACTGCCAGGCAATTCTGTGATTGGACCATGTGGCTGATTGTTCTGAGAAAGTGGGAAAATGTTTACTTTTAGTTAGAAAACTGTGGGAGACTTCAGAGTCGGTTTTCACCAGATATGTGCCAACATGATAATTCCAAATAAAAGTATTTGTTGAGGAATCTACATGCCTCGGAGTCTTGCTTGCTATGGATTTAAGACTTGGAACCCTGACACGATCGATCGATCCATCAATCAATCAATCAATGCATATTTAGCATTTTGAGATCAGCCAGATCAGGTCCAAGAGATGGACGCAGTCAAATTTGGTGAGTCAACAGGCAGAAAGATCAGGTTGGTTGGGCTCACCTCATAGAGCCGGAGAAGGTTACCCCCTTGCCCAGACAAGAAGCCCGTCTCGGTGTGGTATCTCAAGAAGGAAACTTCCCGCCATCTCTTCATCGGGGTGTTGTTGGGAACGTGCCATATGGCGATATTTAGGGCTATCAAAGAGTAGTAGCCTGGGTTCTGGAAAAGAGGAGAGACCATGGATGACACTGGAGGGAGCTTCAGGAGTCCCCTTCTAAGACCCTTTGAGGAACTCTGAAGGCTGAGACTCTGTAGAAAGACACGTTGATATGACACAACACCTGGAGAAGGACTGTCACCTGTCACCTTCATCTGCTTTTCTTCATGGACGTAAAGATTACAGGTGAGAGGGTTGACTTTAGCAACACTCCAGAGGGGTGACTTTTTCCCCTCCCCCATTGACCTCTTGAAGAAGGAGCAAAAATACTGGGCCGTCAAGCTGTTCTCCAAAGCACCAGAAGGCAGGACAAGAAGCAACCGATGGGACCTGATCAAGGAGAGAAGCAACCTAGAACTAAGGAGAAATTTCTTGACAGTGAGAACAACTAACCAGTGGAACTGCTTACCACCAGAAGTTGTGGGTGCTCCATCACTGGAGGTTTTCAAGAAGAGAATGTCTGGAATGGTCTAGGGTCTCCTGCTTGAGCAGGGGTTGGACTAGGAGTCTACAGCCACGTGTGCCCTACAGAATCGTGTTGGGTTCAACATGAGTCAGGACATTCTGTGCCCAAACTGGCCTCTCTGGTCATCTTCAGACATACCATATTTAGGTTCAAGGGGATCACAGATGTTGAGGTCTTCATCAATGACAGTGAATGGACAGCATCTGCTGTGTTTTGCACCAAGTATTAGACACTATTCCCAACGCTGCCTGTTGCTACCAACTCTTTGAGACTGAGTTTGGCCTGTGGCTAAAAAAGTTTGCTTTGCTTTCCTCTCCCCTCAAATGAGTTCCTCCTACCTTGTAGTCATCGCTCGTGGCTGCTATGGCAGATCCAAAGGTGTTGTTGTTGGCCCAGTTTCCATCTCCATAGGGGTAGTTGGGATCGCTCCCTTGCTGGCTGGACCAGCGATCGCCAACGGTGCCTTTCCCAAAGATGTTGTTCTCATGGACACTGGCCACCAGTGTCCAGCCACCTCCGTTGGTGGACATGTCACAGAAGGTCTGGTAGATCATACCATCTTCACTTATCAGGATATACAGTCCATCTGCCACACAGCAGATATAGATAGATAGATAGATAGATAGATAGATAGATAGATAGATAGATATAGAGATAGAGATAGAGATATAGAGATATAGAGATATAGATAGATATAGATATAGATATACATTTGTGCTCAATGGTTGATATTTCAAAATGCCCTCCTCCTCCTCCTCCTCCTCCTCCTCCTCCTCCTCCTCCTCCTCTCTGCAATCCCCCTTCTCTTCTAGCACTGAGGATGTTACCCGGTTGAATAATGAAATGTCTGGGGGCTGAAAAGAAGCTCAGAGACCACCAAGGACCCCATAGTCTTCTTCCTCACACACACCCTCCTTCTCATCCTCTTCTTCCCTCCTCCTCCTTTCCTCCTCTTCCTCTCCTTCCTTCTCCTCCTTGCCCTCTCCTTCTTCATTTGTCCTCTTCCTGCTCTTTCTTCTTCCTCCTCCTCCTCCTCTCCTTCCCTCCTTCTTTTTTCCTCCTTTCTTTCTCCTCCTCTTCCGCCTCCTTTCCTTCTCTCCTTTCCTCCTCCTCTTCCTTCTTTCTTCCTCTCCCCCTCGTCCTCTCCTTCCCTCGTCCTCTCCTTCCCTCCTTTTTTCCTCCTCCATTTGTTCTCCTCCTTGCTTCCTCCTCTTCTCCTCCTTTCCTTCTCTACTTCTGTCCTCCACTTCCTCCTCCTCCTTCCTACCTTCTCCTCTTCTGTTCTTCTTCCTCCTCCATCTGCTTTTCATTTCCACAAACATCATTTCATAATAACCAATTTACATAACTGGTAGAGGATAAGGTCAATTTTGAACTATAAGGTAAAAAGAGCCGTAATGATTCCAAACTATATAACCCAGATCTATACATATTAGGTTCATAGAAATTAACTATGGCTGGCTGGGGAATTCTGGGAGTTGAAGTCCACCTATCTTCAAGCTGCCCAGGTTGAGAAATGCTGGTTAGATCCTCATTGTTGGCATGAAAAATGGGGCTGAAAGATTGGCGACCTCTGGCATTTAAGAAAAAGAAATGTCCCCTGGATTTGAGCAGAACTTTGTCTGAATAAAGCAGGAGCCTCCAAAGTTGGTAACTTTAAGACTTGTGGACTTCAACTCCCAGAATTCATGGCTGGCCTGGGAATTCTGGGAGTTGGAGTCCATAAGCCTTAAAGTTACCAACTTTGGAGAGCCCTGTAATAAAGGATCAGGATCAGGATCAGGATCAGGATCAGGATCAGGATCAGGATCAGGATCAGGATCAGGATCAGGATCAGGATCAG
>WNWU01013678.1:101691-113861 GCA_012654045.1 Ptyas mucosa
AAGAAAGAAAGAAAGAAAGAAAGAAAGAAAGAAAGAAAGAAAGAAAGAAAGAAAGAAAAGAAAGGGAGAAAGAAGCAGTTCCTTTAATTTTTTTTTTTAAATATTGGTGAAAGAATTTCTAGAAAGTGTGCAGAGAAGAGCCACAAAGATGATTAGGGGACTGGAGGCTAAAACATAAAGAACGGTTGCAGGAATTGGGTATGGCTAGTTTAATGAGAAGAAGGACCAGGGGGGACATGATAGCAGTGTCTCAATTTCTGAGGGTCTGTCACAGAGAAGAGGGAGTCAAGCTATTCTCCAAAGCACCTGAGGGCAGGACAAGAAGCAATGGGTGGAAACTAACCAAGGAGAGAAGCAACTTGGAACTAAGGAGGAATTTCCTGACGGTGAAAACAATCAGAACTTCTGAAGGGAAGCCTTCCCATTGGCTGATTGTTCTCACCGTCAGGAAATTCCTCCTTAGTTCCACGTTGCTTCTCTCCTTGGTTAGTTTCCACTGAAGGTTTTCCAGAAGAGACTGGAGAGCCACGTGTCCATGATGTTTTAAGGGCTCTTGCCTTGGGTAGGGGGTTAGACTAGAAGACCTCCAAGATCCCTTCCAGCCCCAGGATTCAGGGATTCTTTGAGAAGCCACTTTCCCACAAATCCACCGGTTACTCACTCACCTGGAGGTTTTGTTTTTGCGAAGGCAGCCCAGGCCAGCAACAGAAGAGCCAATGACTTCATTGTGGAGGAGCCTCTAGAGGAAAACGTGTCTGTGAATGAAAAGCAGAGACGGGGCCCTTTAAGAATCTGTGCAAAGGTGCATTTGCACAAGAAGATGCCACTGGCACCGTCTGATTGTAACAGTTAAGCACACTTTGCGTCTAATCCACCTTCTTGCCAATTTCCAGCAACAGAGTCCCATTGTTTTTCCGTTTTTGCCGCAGGTGCCAAGACCCAGGATTCAACAAGCAGCAGTAATTGTTTTTAAATGGTTTTAAGCTGTGAAATCCATCTTTCAGACTTGATGGGGGATTGGGCGCAAACGATTTTGCCCCAGGGGTGCTGAGAAAAAAATATCAAAATCACTTCTGGCGAATTTCCAAAAGTTTTCTTTGATTGGACGGACAATTTACAGGTATGCTCATAAGTTTACATACCCGGGCAGAATTTACGATTTCCTGGCCATTTTTCAGAGAATATGAATGATAACCCGAAAACCTTTCTTTCACTCATGGTTAGCAGCCCTTTGAAGCCCCGTGACAAGAGTTTAAACAGTTTTTCTTCCCTCTAGCCATCAGCTGGGACTCAGGAGGCAGCAACAGATTGGGGGTGGGGCCAAATAAAAGGTAAGAATAATGCGGGGGATGGGGGGGTGGGGTGCGGGGGGCCGGAACCGGTTCGGGACGTCATATCGTCACCGCTACTGGCTCGGGAGAACCGGGCTGAACCGGGAGGAACCCACCACTGAAGTAGACCAACCAAACTTTCAGCCACAACTGCCAGGAAAATTGTTCGGGATGCAAAGAAAACCCCACAAATAACTTCAGGTGAAAAACATGTGGTGTGGCTGTTGCAAGGTGCACAATAAGAAGGCCCTGGAAGAAAGATGGGCTGCATGGTCGAGTCGCCAGAAGGAAGCCATTACTACGCAAAGGCCACAAAGTATCCCGCTTACACTAGGCCACACAGCACAGAGACAAGCCTCAAACCTTCCGGCACAAAGTCATTCGGAGCGATGAGACCAAAATTGAGCTTTTCGGCCACAACCATAAGCGCTACATTTGGAGAGGAGTCCACAAGGCCTATGATGAAAAGTGCACCATTCCTACCGTGAAACAACAGAGGTGGATCGCTGATGTTTTGGGGATGCGTGAGCTACAAAGGCACAGGAAATTTGGTCAGAATTGAGGGCACGATGAATGCAGCATGTTATCAAAAGATACTGGAGGACAATTTGCATTCATCAGCCCGGAAGCTGCGCATGGGATGTACGTGGACATTAGGACATGACAATGATCCTAAACACAAGGCCAAGTTGACCTGTCATGGGCTACAGCAGAATAACGTGAAGGTTCTGGAGTGGCCATCTCAGTCTCCTGACCTCAATATCGTTGAGCCACTCTGGGGAGATCTCAAATGGGCAGTTCATGCAAGACGGCCCAAGAATTTACAAGGCCTGGAGGCTTTTTGCCAGGAAGAATGGGCAGCTTTTCCATTGAGAAGATAAAGAGCCTCATCCACACAAACCACAAAACACTTTGAGCTGTCCTTGATGTTAAAGGGGGCAATACACCGTATTAAGAACTGGGGTATGTAAACTTGTGATCAGGGTCATTTGGGAAGTTTCTGTTGTCATTAGGATTGGAAAAGAGTAAACACAGTTGACTGATGGCTTCAGCCAAACACTAACCATGAGTGAAAGAAAAAGTTTTCGTGTTATCATTTGTATTCTATGAAAAATGGCCAAGAAATCATAAATTCTGCCAGGGAATGTAAACTTAGGAGCACAACTTTAAGGCTGGTTGAAACACCGAAACAGAAAAATCGCACTTCAAAATTGCCGTTCATACCGACTTTTCTGAAGAACAGATCTTTTTTTTAAAGGACTAAACAGGATTTTAATCTCAAAGTACTTGGCTACTCAGCTTTTGAAGGTAGATTTACTTCCCAAGAGATTTTTGGATCATAAACTTATGAGTTTGGCTTATAAAAGAAAATCGTATTCCTTTAGACGGACAGTTAGAGCAATCGACCCATGGAACAGAAGCTGCCTTCGGAAGTTGTGGGAGTTTCATCCCTGGAAGCTTTCAAGAAGAGACTGGACTATCATCTGTCAGAAATGGTGTAGGGTCTCCTGCTTGGGCAAGGGGTTTTATTTATCTTATTTATTTTATTTTATTAGTCATATTTCTATGCCGCCCACTCTCCAAGGACTCTGGGCAGCTTACACCAAAGACAGTATACTAAATAGCATATTGCCCCCAACAATCTGGTCCTCATTTTACCCACCTCAGAAGGATGGAAGGCTGAGTCAACCTTGAGCCAGTGAGATTTGATCTGCTGATCTGCTGAACTAGCAGTCAGCTGAAGTAGCTGCAGTACAGCACTCTAACCACTGCGCCACCTCTACTCATAAGAGTTGGACTAGATGACTAGATCTAGGATTGGACTAGATGACCTCCAAGGTCCCTTCCAACTCTGTTCATCTGTAAGATCTGTAAGAAGAGTCGAAAGCAAGAGCTTCCTAAACAGTTTGACAGCAGATCCAGTGATGCAGAGTCTCCTTCATTGGATGGGAAGCAGAGGCACGAGGGGTTGGTCTAGCTGAGCTCAAGGATCTTTCCATCTAGGTCACGACTTACAATTGGGATGGCATGCCTTCCTATGGTATGGTAGAAGTAAGATACACACGTACTTTCACAGACATTATATAAGGAACACACTGTTATTGGCATGGGAGAAGGTTAGAGATAAATACTATGTGAAAATACCAGTATGGTTATCAACAATGGAAGCTTTAATACACCGAAATATTTTTAATTTTAGAAATATTGTTAGTTATAAGGACTTATTAACAGATAAGGGGGAATTGAAGGGGAAACAAGAATTGGAAAAACAGGGGATTGAGATGGATTGGTATATGTACATGCAAATACAAACAAGATATGAAAAAGATGCTAAACTACACGGTTTTTACTTTAAAAAGACAGGGTTGGATAGGATACTCACAGGAACAGAGAACAAATTAATTTTAAAAAATTATAATTTTTCACTTGGCATTGAGTTAGAAGAAGAACAAGTAAAGGAAACAATGATAGCTTGGGCAAAGAATTTTGGATACTCAATTGATTTAGACAAATGGCAACAGTTATGGGAAAGGAATTACAAACTAATGTCCATGGCATATAAAGAAAATCAATAAAAAACGTTTTATAGATGGCACATGCCCCCTGAGAAACTGACAAACTGATTTAAAGATAAATCATTAAATGTTGGAAATGTCACCAGTTACCAGGATTTTATTATCATATGTGGGGGACATGTTCAGAAGCTAAAAACTATTGGAATAAAATTACGACATGGATGGAAGAAATGACAAAACAACTTATTGATTTAAAACCAGAGCTGTTCCTACTGGGTATCCTTCCAGAGAAAACTAGCAAAGAAAATACTTATCTGATTATACATGTAATAACAGTGGCAAGTATCATTTTTTGCACAAAATTGGAAAGCAGAGAAAATACCTGTGGAAGGAGAAGTAATTAAAAAAAAATTAGACTGTAGAAATGAATAGATTAACTTTGATGATTAAAGAAAAAGAGGATTCGGAATATTTTAAGATATGGGATCAATATTACCATTGGTTGGAAAAGAGTTAGAGATAAGTAAATTAATAGTTATGTAAAAAAAATGGTATAATTAGAATATTGTACTTTCGGAGAAATGTTGTAGTAGATTTGGTGAAAATGAAGACAGAAGGAACAACAACAAAAAAGATAGTCACGGAGAAAACGCCGAGATGTCACATGGAAGGGATGACTGATGTATTAAATGTTTGTTTGTGTATAAAATAAAAAACCTTTTTTAAAAAAGGATCTTTCCATCTCTGTAATTCTATGCCGGCATTCTTACCACTTGCTTAATCTGATGACTGAAATCAGCTCAGTTCTGGAATTGTACAATGCAACTAACCAAACCTCACCGTGTGTTCGATCAGAAAAAAAAAACCCTTAATGATGGTTAATAATATAATATTAAGAAACTTAATATTGATCATATTGATTGATAAGAAACTTAATAATATGAATGCTGGGCTTAAACTGGTCTTTGGCTCTTGGGCTGAGCATGCTGTGAGAACGCAGACTACGACCCCCATTGAACAAATGTCTCCATTTTCCTACTACCGTAAATAAAAAAGGCAGACTTTAAGTATTGTGCGTTGCAGAATCCACGCTAGTTCCTGGGTTTTCCATCTGCACCCCAACAATGGACCCCCATTCTCCTTTCTGGCTAATTTCGGACTTACCTGACGGATCTCGAGCGTTTCTTTAATGCTTCTTTGATAAATGCTCTGAGCACAGGTTGGTCTTACCTGGATGGGGAAGATCGCTTCGGCTGAAGAAACAGGAAGCTCAAATCAGCCTGGTCTTCTCTCTCGCTCGAATTTATTAAGCACCTGGATTTCGAAATTCACCCTCCCACCAAGACAAGGAAGTGAAAAGCAGGAAACCCTGAAATGAAGAGGGTCTGTTTGCACACAGGAGGTGAAAAGATTTCAAGCCAACAGAGTTGGCCAGTACAGAAGTCAACAAATAGGATAATCCTGGTGCTCTCTGGGCTTGGTGGTTTCCTTGCAGATGTTGTATTACCTGATTATAACAGATTAACAGAGTTGGAAGAGACCCTGGAGGTCATCTAGTCCAACCCGCCGCCCAAGCAAGAGAACCTACACCATTTCTGACAGAGGGCAGTCCAGCCTTTTCTTGAAAGCTTCCAATGATGAAGCTCGCACAACTTCCGAAGGCAACTTCTGTTCCATCGGTTGATTGTTCTCACTGTCAGAAAATTCCTCCTTGTTTCCAGGTTGAATCTCTCCTTGATCAGTTTCCCTCCATTGTTCCTTGTCTGGCCTTCAGGTGCTTTGGAAAATAGCTTGACCCCCTTCCTCCTCTCTGGGGCAGCCCCTCAAATATTGGAAGACGGCTATCCTGTCTCCCCTGGTCCTTCTGTTTATGATGGCCATGTGGGCTGTCTCACTTTAAAGAATAACAATGGGAATACATGCTTATCCAATTCTCAGGGCAACTAGATAATAGTAAAAAATAGAGCCTGAGTGGCGTAGCAGGCTAATGCCTCCTACGAAGGCAGCATTTAGCATCCAGCTGCCTGCAATTACTGCGAGTTCTAATCTCACCAGGCTCAAGGTTGACTCAGCCTTCCATCCTTTCTAAAGTGGGTAAAATGAGGACCCAGTTTGTGGGGGCAATAAGCTGACTTTGTATAAAATATACAAAAGTATGACGGCTATTGCTTAATGCATTGTAAGCCGCCCTGAGTCTCTGGAGAAGGGTGGCATATAAATAATTTTTTTTAAAAAAAACCTGGTAAAGAAAACATCTTCACACTTGCGTATTGGCTAAAATCTGCATTCTGGCTAAAGGGAGGGGTCTCTACTGCTTTAATCCTACTTGTCTTGCCTAAGACGTTGCTTTGAATCCATTGTTGTCACTTCTGCTTAATAAAAGGTTCCTTTTGAACGACCACGTTTCAAGAGTTCGTACTTTCTTAAGTCGGAAGGAGAGGCGATCCTTACAGAAAGCACGATCTGCAAAACAGTCAACCCAACAAGCAACAACAAAACAGTCAACCCAACAAGCAACCTTCGCTCTACTGAGGGGAACTTGAAAACCATGTCTGAATGAAGCAGAGAGCTGGGAGAAACCGATTGCTGGGGGGAGACATCAACTGCCACCCAGTCAGATGCCTGTTCCGTGCACCCCATCGGAGAAAATGAGGCAACTGTGGAGAACCCTGAAAAGCCCCGCTGGTCGATTGGCATCGGGAAGAAAGAGGGCTGGGATGAGAGAACCAGAGGAGTCACCCTCAACCGTGGCAACCGAAAACCGGGGTGGAAACTGGAACTAGAAGCCCTTACTGACCAGGGGGGACTGACCGAAGAACCACTGAGGGAGGACTATCTGAAGAGGCATATAACCCAATTGGTGATGGAAACTTTGGGAAATCTCAACGTCCGAAGGGAGCCAGGACAACAACCAAAGTGCGTTGAAAGGGCAGCATCCGTGGATGAGGCCGGGGGAGGCATCCCCCCTCTGGAGCCTGCCTATTGAGCAGATGCTGCAGCAGCAGTGGGAGAAGACCCAGCAAACCCTCCCCCCCAGGCAGCACGCACACCGGCGCCCATTCCCAACCAGCCCCGAGTCTTGCAACTGGAAGGAGAAACTCCCTCCCTTGCAGTGAGTTTTGCAAGAGTACGGGCGTGATTTTCAAACCCAAGGATCCTGAGTGCAAGTTACGACCCTAGCCCTAGAGGGTGCCGCTGCCAGATGGATGGTGACCCTACATAATGCCAATGCAGCAGAACTGCGCGATTTCACCCGTTTCATGATGGCCTTGTGATGGCGGTTTGAGGACCCACTAGCAGATCACAAAGCATGCAACCGTATTAAGGTGGTGAGGCAGGGGCGATGGCCAGTAGCAAAGTATGCTGAAGAATTCCGGGATCTCACATGTCGTGTTAACTGGCCAGAAGATATTTTAGTGAGTTGTTTCAAGGGTGGGCTGAGTGATGATCTATACCAGTGATGGCTAACCATTTTCCTGTTGTGTGCCAAAAGTGAAAAAGAGCTGACAACAACGAATCCATCCAGGCAGACGAGCTCCCGTGCCAAGCGTGACAACCATGATGTCTGCTTTCACACTGCCAACGCCTTTTGACCCAGCCAGAGAGAAGTGGCGGTTGTATATGACTCGGTTCGAGTGTTTTCTTTCTTTTTCTTTTTATTAAAAGTTTTATAAGGTTCGAGTGTTTTCTTGAGGCTAACGACCTACAAAGCCTCTCTGACAACAGAAAAAGAGCTCTCTTCCTAAGCCACTGTGGCCCAGAAGTTTTCAACATGGCCGAGTCACTATCTGAGCCGACCCCGTTTCAGACGGTATCGTGGCAGGCTTTACAAGCCTTGCTAAGGGCACACTATGCCCTGGTACCGTCCAAATTCGTCCAGAGGTATGAGTTCCACCAATGGCTGCAATGAGAAGGGAAGCCGATCAGTGCTTACATGGCCACCCTGCATAAGGCCACAACGCACTGCGAGTACCGAGACCTCGATGACGCGCTCCTAGAGCAACTAATCTGTGGCGTTAGAGATATTTGCCTACAAAGAAGACTTCTAGCAGGTCAAATCTGACCCTACACATCGCTCTTGACGAAGCAAGATCACACAAATCCTCCACTAAGGCTGCGGAGACCCTGCAATGACCAGCACCATCGCAGACAACACAAAAGTCAGATCCAGTGCACAGCAAAGTAACCCAGACCGACAGCGAAGAAGAGTCTGATGAAGATGTCTTCCAAACAGAAAAGCACAGACGTAATCAGAGAGAGCATCAGGAGGACTGTGAGAGCTGCAGAGGGTCCAACCAATGACAGACCTGCAAGTTCAGAGACACCGTCTGCAGGTGCTACGATAAAATAGGACATTTGGCAAGGGTGTGCAAGGCAAGCCTACCATCCAGCCATAAACTGAAGAGTGGATCTAGCCAATCTGAGCCAGTGCAGCACAAGAGGACCAATGAATATGGTGACCCCCGAAAGGGTGCCAATTTCAAAAGTCATGAGTCCTGCAGCACCAGGGTAGGTCAAGCGAGCACAGCCCTGGAGAAGAAGCTACACACCGTGGTGGAAATAGAAGGAAGTCCATGTAAGATGGAGAGCGACAGCGGCTCATCTCTATCATGTCCTGGGCCACCCTGAAAACAGCTATATTGAAAAGTTGAAAAGATGTCAACTACAGCCCCAGCGACTACGCCTATGAGACTACCAAGGGAACTGCATCCCCGTGGAAAGAGTAGGCATGTTCCAGGTCGAGTATGGACAGCATCGGAAGAAGCTACCCCTCACCGTGGTCTGCGGACACCTTACCGAGTCTCCTGGACCTGGACTGGTTTAAGGCCCTGGGAATGGGAGTCACCAGAGTCAACAGCATGACTGGCAACCTGAGGGATGACCTGATGCAAGAATTCCAGGACGTCTTTGACGACCATCTGGGCAAGTATGTGGGGACCCCTATCTCTTTTAACTTAGAACCTAACGTAGCCCCAATCAGACTTAAGGCTAGAAGAGTGCCATTTGCACTAAAACCCAAGATTGATCTTGAGCTGGATAAGCTCATTAAGCAGGGGGTGTTAGTTCCCATTGATCAAGCCAAATGGGAAATCCCAATAGTGACCTCTGTTAAGCCAGATGGGTCTGTATGCATCTGCACTGATTACAAATGCACGATTAATAAGGCTCTCCAACAAAGCGATTATCCTGTTCCAATCGTGCACCATTTGCTTCACTTGCTGGGCCCTGGCAAGATCTTCGCAAAACTCGATCTTGCGCAGGCGTACCAGCAACTGCTGGTAGATGGTGCTACCGTGGAGGCACAAACTATCATAACTCACAGAGGTGCCTTCAAATCCACTAGGCTACAATTCGGAGTCAGCATAGCCCCCGGCTTATTCCAAAGCACGATGGAGCGTCTGCTGCAAGGACTTCCACAAGTAGTCCCCTATTTTGATGATGTCCTTATTACTGCCGCAGATGAACAACAATTAGGAGACCGATTAAGACAAGTGCTAGAAAAATTCAGGGCCTCTTCTATATACTTTTGTATATACCTGCTTAGTAGGGCTTTTTGGCCCCCCCGACTGGTGTTCTTTTTTATACAAAGTCAGCTTATTGCCCCCACAAACTGGGTCCTCATTTTACCTACCTTGGAAGGATGGAAGGCTGAGTCAACCTTGAGCCTGGTGAGAATTGAATTCGCAGTAATTGCAGGCAGCTGGCAGCTAAGTACTACTTTAACAGCAGTAGTTTAGTCCACTATGCCACCAAGGCTCTTCATGAACTGCATGAAGAGCCTTGATGGCTCTTCATGCAGTTGGCTTTGAATTGGAAGCTCCCCAGGGGGCAGTTTAATGCTTTTTTCCATTCATCTCCCTCCCTGATGCGTACTCAGTAATATGAGATCTAATTTGGTAAAGACTTTTCCTTTGGCTAGGTGAGCTAGCATGTCCTTCACGAGAGGAAGGGGGTATAGGTTGTGTAGACACATGCAGTTTATTGCCGAGGGAGGAGGGGGGGAGAGAAAGCTGAATCAAAATCATAACTATTGTCACAATCACTGAATTTCCAGTTAGTGACTACATCACTTAGTGAGTTGCAGTCCCAATTGTGATCTCTAAACAAGGACTACCTGTATAATACGAATGTTTAATATTTCCTGTTGATATAAAAAGTTGGTGTGAATTATTCCAAGTTAGCAATCACACGTGCTATTAAAATATTATTGCAATAATACAAAGTATATCTTACTTTTTACAGAATAACTTAATGCAATTAGTTTTGCAATGTAACATCAGTGGTACTTTTTGTATTATTTGAGAAGTTTTGAATGTTCACAATGTAGCTTAAAGTAAAATTATAAATATATATTCATGTAATGATTGTAAAATGAACACTGTACTAAAACAACTATAATAAATATAGCTCATAAACTATAAAATCAATCAGTGTCAGTAGTTACTGGGGAATAAGGCAATTTTGATTTGGTTGTTAAAGGGACAATGATGGAAAATCTAGGCATCTGTCCTTAGGAGGCATTTAATGGCTGAAATGATGCAGTCACTGTTATTGATTTACTACCAGCCACTTTGAAGTTTTCATTAATTCAGCATAATTAGAGAAATAAAAATTATATTTTTCTCCAAAGTTACTGATATTCCAATTCAGACAGAATTCAAGATACTATGAGATACTACAATTGCATATTGATATGACAAACCTGGGAGAAATCTTTGATGGGAACATATAACATTAATGTTTAGTAGTCTAATACAATAACATCAATAACATGTTTATTGATAGATGTGAAACATTAATCTATTTAATAAGCAAGGCCCTTCATGAATTGCAATCTTGTAGGGAGAAGGAGATTGTGTTTCCCATTCATGCTACCTGCTGTACTATTAGAAATATTATACAGGTGGTCCTCAATTTACAACCATAATTATGCCCCAAATTTTTGTTGCCTAGCGAGAGTTGTTAAGTGAATTTTGCTTCATTTTACCACTTTCTTTGCCACCATTAAGTGAATTGCTGAGTTGAACAATCAACCCATGGAACAGAAGTTGCCTTCGGAAGTTGTGGGAGCTTCATCACTGGAAGCTTTTAAGAAGAGACTGGACTGCCACCTGTCAGAAACTGTGTAGGGTCTCCTGCTTGGGTGGGGGTTGGACTAGATGACCTACAAGATCCCTTCTAACTCTGTTAATCTGTAAAGGATATTGAGATTCTTAAAAAAGTGCAGAGAAGAGCAACCAGGATGATTTGGGGACTGGAGGCTGAAACATATGATGAACGGTTGCAGGAACTGGGCATGGCTAGTCTAGTGAAGTGAAGGACCAGGCTAGACATGATAGCATTTTCCAATATTTGAGGGACTGCCACAGAGAGGAGGGGGTCAAGCTATTTTCCAGAGCACCCAAAGGCCAGACAAGGAATAATGGATGGAAACTGAACAAGGAGAGATTCAACGTAGAAATAAGGAGAAATTTTCTGACCGTGAGAACATTCAACCAATGGATCAGAAGTTGTGGGAGCTTCATCCCTGGAGGCTTTCAAGAAAAGACTGGACTGCCATTTGTCAGAAATGGTATAGGATCTCCTGCTTGGGTGGGGGATTGGACTAGATGACCTACAAGGTCCCTTCCAACTGTTTATCTGTTATAAGTAAAATACCCAACTTATCATGTGTATATGTAAGGGTTAAATGTATTTACCATTGCACCAATCCCAAGCTCCTCCTTACCTTTCCTTGACTCCTCCTCTTGCATATATAAACTGATGTCCCCCCTATTTCGAGTGCTTGTTGTGATACCCTGTGGAAAAGAAACAATAAAAGATTCTGATTAGTACTGTACTGAATCTCTGGTCTTTTGGGCCTAAGAAATAAAAGAAACATTATCAGTTGTTAAAATCACTCAATCAATAAACTGTTGCAAGAGTTCTTTCACACAATTTTGCAGTTGCAATTTCTCTTCCACCGAAGAGGCAGTCCTGGATACTATCACACTGAAAGTGTCAAAGAGAGACTGCAGCTCTTTGAATATAGTAAAGACCTTCATTAGAATATTATGCAAATTAACCAGATTCTTTATATTTTGCAGAAATTAGACTTTGCCTCACTATTCTTCTTCTTGAAATGCAAGTCGCTGACATGTCATACAAAAGCATTATCAGCTTGTGGTTATCAGCCATTATCTTAAGATCTGGTAAGTTGTGTTTCTCTAGCTTTGTATTGAATTGTATTTCTGGCTTTAGAAGGAGTTTCAAACCAGGACTGAAATTGGGGCTCAAAACATGGTTTGCTTCCTTGAGTCCAGGCAGGATCTTTACTGGAATA
>WNWU01013685.1:0-42291 GCA_012654045.1 Ptyas mucosa
AAGAATTCTGACCTTTATGGTGAGGATTATAACCTCCTTAGATGTGATATTTTCCTCAGAGCTTTCAGTGAACTATTATGGAAACAATAATTACAAAATCATGTCCCAGAAATGAGACCATATCTAATGACACTTGCTTTATTCTCTATCCCATCCCACACCCACTGCAGTGGCCATGGAGTTTCATGTGAAAATGCTGCCCCCTCATGTTCAAAGTGAAGAGGGGAGATATCTAGTTAGCATATAAATTAAAAAAAGGAAAGGAAAAGAAAATAATAAAATATTTACAAGATGAAGAGTGGAAATTACAGTATAGAAATGAAGAAAAGAAGATAGTACCTCAAAAATATTATGAAAACTTTACTCCGAAGAAAAAAATTGCAGAGGAAGAGATAACAAAATATTTGGAAAAATCAGATTTACATAAAATAACAGAACAATGTAAGAAAATGTTAGAAGAAAGAAAAACAATGATGGAATTTACAGAAGCGATAAAAAGGCAAAAAAATGGGAAAGCACCAGGACTGGATGGGTTAGCAGCTGAACTATATAAAACACTGCAAGAAGCGATGAGTAATGTAATGTTGGAATGATTTAATGAACTTCTAATGAAAGCAAGAATGCCAGACTCATGGAGGGAGGCCTACGTAACACTTATACCTAAAGAGGACACAGACTTACAATTGATAAAAAACTATAGACCGAGAGGCTTCCAGTGGGACAGCGACATCGCCAGACGCTTCTTTTTGAAGCGCCAGCCCAGGGCTCCGTAGAACCGCAAAGAACAGCGACTATCAGCTGTCTTGCGGTTTGAAAACTTTCCCCCTGGTATGAGGGGGGAAAGTGAGTAGACGGGTGGGGTAGAGCTCCCTGAAAATGCCGGATTTCACACATAATCTGGCGCTTGAAGATGAGAGCTCCCCGTTAAGCCTGTCAGTACTCCGGACCCTGGATGCCTCTGCTTTGCAGAGCTAGATGTCGTTAACCATTAACTACTAACCGTTAACTACTGAGGAGAGAAAGATGAATGTTGTGCAAAATAAGGAGCAAGAAGTGTTGCAAGCTGATGAAATTTTGGTTTCACGATTTTTTTTTTATAAAACTCAATCTGCACTTAAAGAATTGTTTCCAGAAGAAGCTACATTTCTGCAAAAATTTTATAATATGCAATCCCAAAAACCGCAAAATTTTACTGGAGCTAAAAAAGGCAGAGGGATCAAAGTTAAGAAGAAAGTTCGTAAAAAGGAAAAGAAGAAAGACTGGAGAAATGGAAAATAACCCTGCTTGATGAGATGATGGTCCTTAAAAAGTACTGTTTAACTGTTTCAAGATTTTGAATTTTTTGGAAAAAGAAAAAAAAACAGACAGCAGTTTAATGCCAGTTAACTAAGCGATGAGCGACGATGAGGAGGCAACTTACAGCTGTATTGGAATATTTGAGAAGAATAAACAGATCACAGCAATGCTGGTGTATTGGGTTGTGAAATATGCCCTGACTTGAATGATTTGGATTATTTTATTAAGGACTGCAACAAATTTGGACTTAATTGCAATCGCAGAAGTTCTACTGAATATAGCAAATTGAAGTTTCCTGCTTGATGGTAATGAATACAAGGCAAAAGGACTATGGACCTAGGGCAATTGCAGTTGATCTGGTGGTTTCCCTAATATGTCTGACGAATTTATTAATCTAATTTTTGACTGGATTTGATGGATATCATTTCAAATATAATTACAATTACAAAGTCACTCGGGGGGCTTTTTTTTATATATACAGAAGCAATTTTTATTTAGGGGGGTAGACGTAAATGAAGATATCTTATATGCTGTTGGAAGATGTGAAGACAAGAAGATCAGCAATTGGTTCAATCTAGTATGAAGAATTTAAAGGATTGATAAAGTTCTTAAATGATGTTCTTAGTTGATTTGTTAATATGTATTGATATAAGAGGTTTGATTATTAATTAAAAATTATTGTTAATATTATTTCTTATTAAGTGTTTTGATTATAATTGGACCTTGATGGTTTAAAAGTGAAGGATGGAAGAGTTTATATAGTAATTTTTTTTTAAAATCGGAGGTTTTTTGAGTGAGGGTTTCCTTTTTTTTCCTTTCTTTTTGTTGTTGTTGTTGTTGTTGTTGTTGTTTTGTTTTAAATGAAAGAAGTTATAAAATATTTTGTTAAATTGTATAGACCTAATAATTTGTTAAGTAACAATTAGCCAAATTGAGTAATGATAGGTTTGATTAGATAATACTTAATTGTTTTAATTGCTGTAATTATAAATGGAGATAATTTTGTTGAATTAGATGGAATAAGGAGAAAAAAAGACTTGCTTTCCTTTTATCTATTTGTTTAATGATCATGATTATAATAAGTGTGAAATAGAGTTTAATTTAGAGAATTTAAGCTGTATTTTATTTTGTACTTGCTCTGGGAAGTCGGGGGAGGTGGTTGGGGAGGGGGGAGAAAATGTATGTAAATTTTTTAAAACTTTTTCAATAAAAAAAAAACCTATAGACCGATTTCGTTGTTAAATGTAGATTATAAGATTTTTGCCTCAATAATGGCAAATAGATTAAAAAAAAACTGTTAAATGAATTTATCCATATGGAACTAAATGGATTTTTACCTAAAAGGCAAATTAGAGACGATATGAGGATAATTTTGAATACTTTGGAGTATTATGAGACGCATTCAGAAAAACAAATGGCGATGATATTTTTAGATGTTCAAAAAGCCTTTGACAACGTGAAATGGCAATTTATAATAGAAAGCTGCAGAGAATGGACTTTGGGGAGAGATTTATAAACACTGTAAAAATGATTTATGATAGACAATCTGCTAAGATAATGATGAATGGAGAAATGACAGAAAATGTTAACATTATGAAGGGTGCTAGACAAGGATGTCCTTTATTATTTATTTATTTATTTATTTATTATATTTATATACCGCCTTTCTCCCGTAGGACTCAAGGCGGTGTACATTTTAAAAGACCATTCACTTGTTCATGTTTAGCCCCACCTGTTAGAACATCAGGGTCTTGAGGGCACGGCGGAAAGCACGGAGATCAGGAATATTCCGTATCTCTGGGGGTAGTTCATTCCAAAGGGTTGGAGCCCTCACAGAGAAGGCCCTCCCCCTGGGAGTCGCCAGTCGGCATGATTTGACTGACGGTACCCTGAGTAGTCCCTCCCTGTGAGAACGAACTGGTTGGTGGGAGGCTATTGGTGGCAAAAGACGGACTCGTAGGTACCCAGGTCCTAAGCCATGGAGTGCTTTAAAGGTGATGACTAACACCTTGAATCGCACCCGGAAGACCAGTGCAGCTCGCGCAGGAGAGGTGTTACATGGGAGTAACGAGTTGCGCCCATAATCACCCGCCATAATCTATCACCATTGTTGTTTATTTTGACCATAGAAGTTTTAAATAGAAACATTAGGTGAAATGAAAAGATAAAAGGGATGAAAATCAAAAAAGAAGAGTATAAACTGTAAGCTTTTGCGGATGATTTAATATTCATCTTAGAGGAACCATGAACAACAGGTCCTAAATTACTAGAACAAATAGAAAATTATGGAAAGGTGTCTAGCCTAAAAATAAATAAAGATAAAATGAAAATTTTGGTGAAAAATATTACAGAAAAACAAAAAAGAGAGATAAAAGAGAATTTAGATATACAAGTAGTGAAAAAAGTTAAATACTTAGGAGTATACTTAACTTCAAGATGTGTAACGATAAAAGAGGACAATTAGTATAGATTAAAGCAACAAATTGAGAAAGATTTGGAGAAATGGAAGAATCTTCAACTATCATTTATGGGAAGGATTGCAATAATAAAGATGAATATATTACCAAGATTACTATTCATATTCTAGACAGTATCGATAAAAATTGAAAAGACTTACTTTCAACATCTTAACAAGATAATAAGGAAATTTATATGGCAAGGGAAAAAAGCAACAATAAGCATAAAAAAGCTTCAGGACACGAGATTACACGGAGGATTTGGATTGCCAAATTAGAAATTATATTACCAGGCAGCAGCATTGACTCAGATGAAGGAATGGGTTGAATTAAGAAATATAAGACTATTAACATTGGAAGGTCATGATTTACAACTGGCATGGCATGCATTTTTATGGTATGGTAGAAATAAGTTACATACGTTCTTTCATAGACATTATATAAGGAATGCACTGTTATTGGTATTAAAGAAGGTTAGAGATAAATATTATGTGAAAATACTGATATCGTTATCAACAATGGAAGCTTTAATACACCCAAATGTTTTTAACTTTGGAAATATTGTTAGATACAAGGATTTATTAACAGATAAGGGGGAATTGAAAGGGAAACGAGAATTGGAACAACAGGGGATTGAGATGGACTGCTATATGTATATGCAGATAAAATAAGATACAAAAAAGATGCTAAACTACACGGTTTTTATTCAGAAAAGACAGAATTGGATGGGATACTCACAGGGACAGTGGATAAATTAATAAAAAAAAATTATAACTTCTTACTTGGCATTGAACTGGAGGAGGAGCAAGTAAAGGAAACAATGATAGCCTGGGCAAAGAATTTTGGATATTCAGATGATTTAGATAAATGGCAACAGTTATGGGAAAGGAATTATAAGTTAACAATGTCCACTGCATATAAGGAAACTCAATATAAAATGTTTTATAGATGGCATATGCCCCCTGAGAAACTGGCAAAAATGTTTAAAGATAAATCAGCTAAATGTTGGAAATGTCACCAGTTACCAGGTTCATATTATCATATGAGGTGGACATGTTCAGAAGCTAAAAAATTTTGGAATAAAATTAAGATGTGGCTTGAAGAAATGATGCAACATATTGATTTTAAATGAGAGCTGTTCCTATTGGATATCCTCCCAGAAAAAAACAGTAAGGAAAATATCTACCATATATACTTGAGTATCAGCTCACCCGAATATAAGCCGAGGCCCCCAATTTTACCACAAAAAACTGGGAAAACGTACTGACTCGAGTATAAGCCGGGGGTGGGAAATGCAGCGGCTACTGGTAAATTTCAAAATAAAAAAAGACTGGTCAAAAGTGCGAGGACCTGTCAGAAATCACTTTTTTCAGCCCTCTGGGTAGTCCTTTTGTGCATATGGACTACTCAGAGGGCTGAAAAAGTAATTTTTGACTGGTCCTCGCACTTGTGACCAGTCCACGAACTTACGACTGGAGAAGGAAAGACAGGCGGGAGGGCGCTGGTGGGGGTGCTGTCCGGCCAGGTCAAGTGCAGGACCAGGTATTAAAGGAGGAACCATCTGTGCTTGGAAGAGGATTGTGAGGGGGGGGGAACAAATCCCACCCCACCGGCTTTTCTTTTACCTTTCTTTAAGGCATCCTGCTTCCCTCCCCAAACCAAGGAGGGTGCGTTAAGGAAAGGTAAATGGGAAGTGGGGTGGGGGTGGGCAGCAAGCTGGCCATGGGGACACGGGAAGGCAGCGTGGAAGGCAGGTAAGCCTGGCAGGGCCACCCAGCTGTGGGGAAGAGAGCTAGCAGCTTCCTTCCTTCCCTGAAGCCCTGCCAGGCTTGCCTGCCTTCCACGCTGCCTTCCCAAGATTTGGGGAGGGACACATACACACACACATGCACTCACTCAAAGCCTTCGAGAGCCGAGGCTTTTCTTTTCCCCCTCCTGCAGCCAAACACACACACACCTTCGAAACCTTCGAGAAGTTTGGGGAGAGAAGGAGGGCGCATTAAAGAAAGGTAAAAGGGAAGCGGGGTGGGGGTGGGTGGCAAGCTGACCATAGGGGCGCTGGGAAGGCAGCGTAGAAGGCAGGCAAGCCTGGCAGGGCTTTGGGGAAGGAAGGAAGCTGCTAGCTCTCTTCCCTTCAGCGGGTGGCCCTGCCAGGCTTGCCTGCCTTCCATGCTGCCTTCCCGGTGTCCCCATGGCCAGTTTGCCGCCCACCCACACCCCGCTTCCCTTTTACCTTTCCTTAATGTGCCCTCCTTCTCTCCCCAAACCTTGGGAGGTGGAGTCCTTTGCAACAAAGAGCCCTCGAGGTGGCTGCAGGAGGGGGAAAAGAAAAACCTCGGCTCTCGAAGGCTTTAAGTCTGTGTGTGTGTGTGTGTTTGGTGGCACTGACGTGAGCCACACGATCGGCCCCTTGCCTTCCCCTGCTGCCTCCACATCTGCCTCTCCCTTCTCTCTGCCAACTGCTTTGCTGAGCGTTTCTCCGCATTTCCAGTGAGGGCAGCTGGCTTGGAATGAAATGTGGAGAAACGCTCGACGAAGCAACTGCCTTTCCCCCTCCCCCTCCCCCTCCGAGAGAAGGGAGAGGCAGAGGTGGAGGCGGCAGGGGAAAGCAAGGGGCCGATCGCAGCTGACGTGGTTACCCAGCGGGCTTCCTTCACGTGGCTCACTTCAGCGCCGCCAAACACACACACACACACACACACACTCACTCAAAGCCTTTGAGAGCCAAGGCTTTTCTTTTCCCCCTCCTGCAGCCAAACACACACATATCTTCGAAGCCTTCGAGAGGCTTCAGAAGCCAAGGGCTTTTATTTCTTTTCCCCCTCCTGCAGCCACCTCGAGGGCTTTGTGACGCGGAGGACTCCACCTCCCAAAGTTTGGGGAGGGAAGCGGGGCGCGTTAAGGAAAGGTAAAAGGGAAGCAGGGTGGGGGTGGGCGGCAAGCTGGCCATAGGGATGCCAGGAAGGCAGTGTGGAAGGCAGGCAAGCCTGGCAGGGCTTCAGGGAAGGAAGGAAGCTGCTAGCTCTCTTCCCCACAGCCGGGTGGCCCTGCCAGGCTTACCTGCCTTCCTGGTGGTCCCCGAGGTCAGGCCTGCTTACCTGCCTTCGCAAGCTGGTCTCGGGGATGCTGGGAAGGCTGTGTGGAAGGCAGGGAAGCATGGCAGGGCTATGGGCTGCAGGGAAGGGAGTAGGGGAGGCAGGCTGGGATGGTGGGGGCTGGGGGGCAGGGCAGCTAGGTAGGCCACGACTCGCAGGCTTACCTGGCAGGCGCAGGACTTCAGGCAGGTGAGGACCCACACATTACAAGTGAGGAGTGACTGGGTGGAGGGGGGCGGGGTGACCGAGCGTCCCTGCAACCCCGGGAGCCAAAATGGTTGCAGGGAAAAGGGCTTTTTTTTTCGTGACTCAAATATAAGCCGAGGGGGCTTTTTTCAGCCTGAAAAACGTGCTGAAAAACTCGGCTTATATTCGAGTATATACGGTACTTGATTATATATGTAATAACAGTTGCAAGGATCGTTTATGCACAAGGTTGGAAAACAGAGGAGATATCTTTGGAAGGAGAAATCATTAAGAAAAATTTAGACTGTGCAGAAATGAATAGATTGACTTTCATGATTAAGGAAAGAGAAGATTCAGAATACTTTAAGAAATGGAATCAATTTTACCATTGGTTAGAAAAGAGATACAAATAAATCAATCAATAGTTATGTATAAAAATGCTGTAATCAGAATATTCTGTTAGTGATGAATTCTTGTAATTGACTTGACGAGAATGAAGATAGAAGACACAACCAAAAGAAGAACTATTGGAGACAACACCGAGATGTCACATGGAAGGAATGACTGACCTATTAAATGTTTCTTTGCTTAAAAAATAAAAAACTTAAAAAAAAAAAAGGTTCCACGCTGCTTCTTCAAAGACCAGATCTGAGGTTCCACTACATGTCATGGAGATTTATCTTCTGCTTCTAAGTTCAAATACAAATCTTCCTGTGACTGAATCATTTTGGAGAGTTGCTCAGAGGAAAGAACGGTATTTGTTTGGCATCGGATTCACTTCCTCTCACTTCCTCTCACTGAGTTCAATCCCGACTGGGTCAAAGTTGACCTAGTCTTCCATCCCTCTGAGGTTGGTAAAATGAAGACCCAGATTGTTGGGCGCAATAGGCTGACCCTCTAAACTGCTCAGCGTGGTTTGTAAAGTCCCATGAAGTGCTATATAAGTGTTTTTGCTATTTCATTTATCAAAATCGGTTCTGCACCACTTTATAATCGCTTTCTAGGATAATCATTCTTGCTATCTCCTGTTCAACACCCATGATTTGTTTCCATTGGGTGAGTGTGGATCAGATAGGAAGCCACTTTGTACAAACTTCCCAGTTTGTTCCACAGCCTGGAGAACTCCTTCTTCTCACCAATCAAAATGTCAATCATCTTCCAGACGGCTTCTTAGAAGGTTAGATATGAGGTTCCATATTGTATCTGTTCTGCTTCTCACTTTAAATACAGAAATCCAACTTTCTGATTCAATATGGAAACCTGCTCAAAGGAAGAGAAGGTTTTTGCTTGGCATCAGATTCACTTCCTCTCACTGTGTCTCTCGCACAGTAATAGACAGCTGTGTCCTCCGGTTTGAGGCTGTTCATTTGCAGATACAGCTGACTTTTGGCATCATCCCTGGAGATGGTGAAGCGTCCCTTGACTTTGTCTGAATACCAAATTGGAGATGAGGATGTACTGATGTAGGCCACCCATTCCAGGCCTTTCCCTGGAGCCTGTCTCACCCAGCTCATCGGATAGCTGCTGAAGGTGAATCCAGAGGCTTGGCAGGAGAGACGGAGGGACTCTCCAGGTCTTCTCACATCCCCTCCAGACTCCACCAGCTGTACTTGAGACTGGACTCCTAAAAATAAAAGTGTTTCAATGAAACCTTTTATATAAAAAAAGAGAATATGGACGGAAATTCTTTAAAGAGGGAAAAAAATACCTTGAAGAAACACTAACAAGGGCACCAAATTCAGCCATGGGATCATTTTTGCTCCCTGTAATGAATGGAGGGAATTGAGAGGAAAGAATTCAGGAAAGTGCAGAAACTTTGTGTGGGTGGGTGTAGCCTGGATTGGGGAACCAAGCGGCTCCTTTAAAGGGGAAATTTTGCATTCATTTACATATCGCTTGGGATAAAAGGGCCCCTCAGTGCATTAGTATAACAGTTCACATAACATGTCACTCTTAATAAAAGTGAAGGTAGATTCCTTTTCTTTAAACTATAAAGTCATTGGAGAAACAGCAGGAAAACGAAGACTTGCTATTTCAGAAATTCTCAGAAATGATTCAAAAGGACAGGCGAGGAACGTGCAATAAACATGTTGGAAGGAGATATTTTGAGATAGAACAGGAAAAGAAGATCACATCTGAATTTGGGAGGATTTCCCCCCCCACACACACAGACACATTTTCTCTCCTTAGTATGTCCCCTGGAATAAGCCAACAATAAATGAATGCAAACCAAGTGATGAGGCACCAATTTGTAAGACAATTTTGATTGAATCAAAGAAAAGACAAAATTGATGAAGCCTTCTTTGCTCATTAGATTGGGTTTTAACTTGGAGGTAGTATTCATTTTATATATTGCTTGTTTGGGGTGGCTATTGATCAGTTATTCATTGCCGAGAGTTGATTCACCAAGATGGATAAAAATTGAAATAATAGTAGTACAGAGATACATCTGGGCTACAACATGCCTGATATCGTATTGTGTGTGTGTGGGGGGGGAGGCAGTTGCAATACCAGGTGGTGCACAAATTGAGGAGAAAGAGCAAGGACAAAAAATATTGATCTGCAAATTGAACTTAACGATTATGGAGGAAGAAATCCATGGTTGGACCAATAGTAATAGGAGCCCTTAGAGCAATAACCAAACGGCTGCGTAGATACATGGAATGTTTGAACTTATTAAGACCTGAATATTCTGATTTTGCAAAAAACCCCACCCTACTAGGAAGTGCCCGTATATTCAGATGCTGACTTAACTGCTGTTAACTCCTTAGTTAGGACTTGAAGTGTTAAGTTTTTACCAATCCCGGTAAAGTATTTATTCTACCAATAATTCAGTTTCCACTACATTAAGCAGTAACGGATTAACAGGGTTGGAAGGGACCTTGTAGGTCATCTAGTTCAACTCCCCACCCAAGCAGGAGACTCTACACCATTTCTGACATGTGACAGTCCAGTCTCTTCTTGAAAGCCTCCAGTGATAAAGCTCCCACAACTTCTACAGCTGTTCCATTGGCTGATTGTTCTCACTGTCAGGAAATTTCTCCTTACTTCTAAGAAGAATCTCTCCTTCTTCAGTTTCCATCTGTAATTCCTGGTCTGGCCTTCAGGTCTTTTGGAAAATAGGTTTACCACCTCCTCTCTGTTACAGCCCACAAAGTATTGGAAGACTGCTATCAGGTCTTCCCTGATCCTTCTCTTCACTAGAGTAGCCATGCCCAGTTCCCGCAACTGTTTGTCACATGTTTTAGTCTCCAATCACCTAAGCATTTGCTCTTCTCTGCACTCTTTCTTCAGTCTCAACATCTTTTTCACAGTGTGGTGACCAAAACTGGATTCAGTATTCTAGGTGTGGTCTTACTCTGGCTTTATAGAGCGATATTAGTACCTCACATGACCTTGATTGAAGCCCTCTGTTAATGCAATTTAGGATTCATTGGCTTTTTTGGCTGCCGCCACACACTATTTGCTCATATTTAATTGTCAATTCAGACATGGCTTCACAATGAGGAACATATACTCTCTCTATGTGTTTATGTGTGTGTGTGTGTGTGTGTGCATGCACATGATATAATGTCCCTTCATGTACTTTTCATTTTCAGCAAAGGTTTGAAGCACCTTTATACATTCTAGAAACTTCCTCTGGATACAAACACTGACGATACATCATTTTATTCAAAATTCCGAGGTTTAAAGTGACGATTATAACATCCTTAGCTGTGAAATTTTCCTCAGAGCTTTCAGTGAACTATTATGGAAACAACAACAACAACAACAATAATAATAATAATAATAATATGCCCCCTAGTGTCCAAAATGAAGAGGGGAGACATCTTCATTAATATTTCTTCAATATCTATATGACAGTTTGGATATTTAGAAAGATTGTTGTAGCTCCATTTCCTGTTTTCTACCATGATTATAAATCCTTGCCCCCCCCCCCCCCACCCCCTTTTGCGGCACGTTACTAGGAGGACTTTTTTTTTTTACTTTTAAAAGCATTTTTTCTTCGGCTGAAAAAATACTTTTAAAAGTTAAAAAAAAGCCTCTGATGATCGCACGGCTCAGCTGGGATTGTCAGAGCCTTTTAAAAGCAGGTATTATTATGTATTTTTAAACAATATTGTGATTGGCATTGGAATAACGTATTGAAACCTTGAACAATTAAATGATGAAAGTTTATAATTTAACACAAAGATGTGTATTAACATTAGAACTACATAAGCCTGAGGAATGTAACAAATATGATTAATATCACTATTTTTATTTGTACTAAAATGTATATGTAGATAGGGATAAAGATACAAGAGAGGAATATCTGAGAAAAGTTTAAAAAATGAACAATTAAAGCTTTAAAGCGGCCGAGAGATGACAGATAGAAAGGACTTGTTCTTAAATATAATGGTGGCAGATTTAAAAGTCAGAATTGGGATAGAAGTAAGAGAGATGGGGAATATTAGTATACACATTTTTATGCAAAAAGATAAAAGTAATAATAAGAGGGAAGATTAGAAACTGAATGATGGTATTATTATGTATGTTTAAACAATATTGTGATTGGCATAGAAATGACATATTAAAACACTGAATAATTAAATAATGAAAGTCTATAATTTAATACAAATATGTGTATTCATACTGGAACTACATAAACTTGAGGAATGTAACAAATATGATTAATTTAACTATTTGTATTTCTATAAAAGGTATGATACCCAGATGCCACATTGTTGACACATTGATATGGATATATTGTAAAATAAAATAAAAAACTTGGGAAAAAAAGATTTATATTCTGCTTTTCTCTTTAAATATGCCAAATCAACTTTCTGATTCAAATTGGAAAGCTACTCAGAGGAAGAGAAGGTTTTTGCTTGGCATCAGATTCACTTCCTCTCACTGTGTCTCTTGCACAGTAATAGACAGCTGTTTCGTCTGATTTCAAATTGTTCATTTGCAGATACAGCTGGCTTTTGGCATCATCCTTGGAGATGGTGAAGCGTCCCTTGACTTTGTCTAAGTAGTTAGTGGAAGGAGATGAGCCTCCACCTATGTAGGCCACCCATTCCAGTCCTTTCCCTGGAGCCTGTCTCACCCAGTGTATCCCATGGTTGCTAAAGGTGAATCCAGAGGCTTGGCAGGAGAGACGGAGGGACTCTCCAGGTCTTCTCACATCCCCTCCAGACTCCACCAACTGGACTTGAGACTGGACTCCTAAAAACAAAAGCGTTCTATTTGAAACCTTCTATTTACAAAAAGAGAACATGGAAGGAAATTCTTTAAAGAGGGAAAAAATTACCTTCAATGAGCACTAATAAGGGCACTAAATTCAGCCATGGGATCATTTTCGCTCCCTGTAGTGAATCGAGGAAATTGAGAGGAAAGAATTCAGGAAAGTGCAGAAACTTTGTGTGGGTGGGTATAGCCTGAAAAGAGAAATCAAGTGGATTCTTTAAAGGGGAAATTTTGCCTTCATTTACATATCGCTTCAGATAAAAAGGCCCCTCAGAGCACTAATCTCATAGTTTTCCTTGTAGTCTCCATACATGGGGGACTTTGACAAAATATTCCAGTCTTAATAAAGTGAAGGCAGACTCATTCTTTTATATATTCTGTAAATTCATAGCAGAAATGGCAGGTTTATATTAGAGTAAATGAAACAAGGACTTGCAAAATTTCACCATTACTCAAGAGTGATTCAAAGGGAGAGGGAAGGAACATGTAATTGTACTTTTTGGAAGGGCTACGTTGGCGATAGAACATGAAGGGAAGAACACATCTATATTCAGTAAAAGCCCTCCACATTTCCTCCCCTTACCATGGCCTTTTGAAAAGGACCCCAATGCTTGATGAGGCACAATTGGTAAGTCAGACTTTGAATGAGGGAAAAGAAAGACAGAGAAGATATTCATCTAGAAAAAAATAATTATTTCTACAAATAAATAAGTTTATATTCTACAAATAATTTACTTTCCTCTATCTTTCTCAAAGCACATCTGCTACTAAGTCAGACATGGCTTATATTATTCAATGCAGTGAAGGTTCCATGGGCATTTCCCTGGTGCTGCAGTGGTTAGAATGCAGCATTGCACTCTTACTCTGCCCACTGCCAGGAGTTCGATCCTGACTGGCTCAAAGTTAACCTAGCCTTCCATCCTTCCGAGGTTGTGAAGACCCAGATTGTTGGGGGCAATAGGCTGGCTCTCCAAAGTGCTCAGAGAGGTCTATAAATTCCATGATGTGCTATATAAGTTCTACTGCTATTGCTACTTCAGGTATCAATAATCTGTTCTTTACCACTTTTATGATCGTTTTCTAGGATAATCATTCTCTTCTTCAACACCAATGATTTGTTTCCATTGGGTGAGTGTGGATTACATTAGGATTAGATAAGAAGACTCATTTTACAAACTACCCAGCCTGGAGAGTTCCTTCTTCTCACCTATGGAAATGTCAATCATCTCCCACACAGCTTCTTAGAAGATCACCTCTGAGGTTCCATATTGTATAAGGAGATTTATTTTCTCCTCAAACAGGTTTGAGGCTGTTCATTTGCAAATACAGTTGGCTTTTGGCATCGTCCCTAGAGATGGTGAAACGGCCCTTCACTTGGTCAGAGTAGTAAGTGGAAGGAGATGATCCTGTAGCTATGGCTGTCACCCATTCCAGTCCTTTCCCAGGAGCCTGTCTCACCCAGTGCATCCCATAGTCACTGAAGGTGAATCCAGAGGCTTGGCAGGAGAGACGGAGGGACTCTCCAGGTCTTCTCACATCCCCTCCAGACTCCATCAGCTGTACTTGAGATTGAACTCCTAAAAAGAAAAATGTTTCTATGAAGTCTTCAATATAGAAAAAGAGAATATGGATAGAAATTCTTTAAAGAAGGAAAAAATACCTTGAAAGAACACTAACAAGGGCACCAAATTCATCCATGGGATCATTTTCGCTCCCTGTAATGAATGGAGGGAATTGAGAGGAAAGAATTCAGGAAAGTGCACAAACTTTGTGTTGTTGTGTGTAGCCTGAAAAGGGAAATGAAGTGGCCCCTTTAAAGCAGAAATTGTGCTTGATTTGCATATCGCTTGGGATAAAGGGGTCCTTCAGTGCATAGATCTCACAGTTTATATGGCTGATTTTCACATGAGATGCCACTCTCAATAAAAGTGAAGGCAGACTCCTTTTCTTTAAACCATAAAGTCATTGGGGAAACAGCAGGTTTATATTAGAGTAATTAAAACAATAATTTGCAAAATTTCATCGCTTCTCAAAAATGTTTCAAAAGGACAGGCGAGGAACATGCAATAAAAATGTTGAAAGGAGATATTTTGAGATAGAATCTGAAAAGAAGATCACATCTGAATTTGGGAGGTTTTTCCCCCGAACACTTTTTCTCTCCTTAGTATGTCCCCCTGAATAAACTAACAATAAATGAGTGCAAACCAAATGATGAGGCACCAATTTGTAAGACAATATGAGTTGAATCAAAGAAAAGACAACCAGAGAAATAATTGATGAAGCCTGTGGGATGTTCTTTGCTCATTAGATTGGGTTTTAACTTAAACAGTAGTATTCATTTTATATATTGCTTGTTTGTGGTGGCTATTGATCAGTTATTCATTGCCGAGAGTTGATTCACCAAGATAGATAAAAATTGAAATAATTGTAGTACAGATAGACATCTGGGCCACAACGTGCCTGATATCATATTGTGTGTGTGGGGGGGGGGGATTTGCAATACGAGTTGATGCACAAATTGAGGAGAAACAGCTAGGAAAAAAAATATTGATGTGTAAATTGAACTTAAGCGATTATGGAGGAATAAATCCATGGTTGGACCAATAGTAATAGGAGCCCTTAGAGCAATAACCAAACTGCTGCCCAGATACATGGAATTTTTGAACTTATTAAGACCTGAATATTCTAACTTTGCAAAAAAACCCACCATACTAGGAAGTGCCTGTATACTCAGATGCTGCCTTAACTGCCGTTAACTCCTTGGTTAGGACTTGAAGTGTTACGTTTTTACAAGTCCCGGTCTGTGTTCTACAAATAATTCAGTTTGCACTACATTAAGCACTAATGGATTAACTGAGTTGGAAGGGACCTTGTATGTCATCTACTTCAACCTCCCACCCAAGCAGGAGACCCTACACCATTTCTGACATATGGCAGTCCAGTCTCTTCTTGAAAGCCTCCAGTGATAAATCTCCCACAACTTCTGAAGCTGTTCCATTGGCTGATTGTTCTCACTGTCAGGAGATTTATCTTCCATTTTTCACTTTAAATATACAGATTCAACTTTCTCATTCAATTTGGAAATCTGCTCAGAGGAAGAGAAGGTTTTTGCTTGGCATCAGATTCACTTCCTCTCACTGTGTCTCCAGCACAGTAATAGACAGCTGTGTCCTCCAGTTTGAGACTGTTCATTTGCAGATACAGCTGGCTTTTGGCATCATCCCTGGAGATGGTGAAGCGTCCCTTCACTTTGTCTGAATACCTAATTGGAGTTGAGCGTGTACTTATGAAGGCCACCCATTCCAGGCCTTTTCCTGGAGCCTGTCTCACCCAGTGCATTTCGTAGTCGCTGAAGGTGAATCCAGAGGTTTGGCAGGAGAGACGGAGGGACTCCCCAGGTCTTCTCACATCCCCTCCAGACTCCACCAACTGTACTTGAGATTCAATTCCTAAAACAAAAGTGTTTCAATCAAATCTTCTATATACAAAAAGAAAAAATGAAGTTAATTCTTTAAAGAGGGGAAATACTACCTTGAAGGAGCACCAACAAGGATGCCAAATTCAGCCATGGGTTCATTTTCGCTCCCTTAATGAATGGAGGAAATTGAGAGGAAAGAATTCAGGAAAGTGCACAATCTTTGTGTGGGTGGGTATAGTCTGAAAAGAGAAATCAAGTGGATCCTTTAAAGGGGAAAGTTTGCCTTCATTTACATATCACTTCAGATAAAAGAGGCCCTCAGTCCATTAATCTCACAGTTTTCCTTGTAGTCACCATACATGGGGGACTTTCACAAAAGATTCCAGACTTAATAAAAGTGAAGGCAGGCTCTCTCTTTTTTTTTTTACTGTAAATTCATAGCAGAAATGGCAGGTTACAGGCGAATGATTAACGAACTGCATCACTGTTTGGTTTGGTGACCGCAGTGCCTCAGATCGAAAATCCATACAGAGAGTGGTGAGGACAGTTGAGAAGATAATACGATACTCGCTTTCCGTTCTTCAGGATACTGCTTATAAGTGTGATGTGCTTACAGCTCAAAGGATTGTTAGAGACCCCACAAACCCTGTCCTTTTGGAGGTGGTTTGTAACAGCTTTGTTCCCTAGGCCATCCATCTGATTAACTCACATGTTTTTCCTGCCATGTACATGTATATATCCGAACTAGACTGTGTTGTTTTTCTGTGTTATATAATATACTGTGTTTCCCCTAAAATAAGCCCTAGCCTGATTTTTAAGCATGCATCTAATATAAGCCCTACCCCAAAAATAGGTTCTACTGAAGGGGGGTGGGTGTAGCCAGCACTGAGGTGGACTTTAATTTCCCTGTTAAGCAAGATAGTTGAGGGCTTCAAGACTTATTCACTCTCCAAAGAATATTAGGAAGTAAGCCAGGTTAGCACATCTATTTCTTTGATATGAAAAAACCAAATGACTACATCAAGGAAGGAAGACAGTCCAAAGAGCCTTGGATAGTACAGTGGTCTAAAGCCCTGTTATTAACATCAGCTGCCTGCAATTATTGCAGGTTCGAATCTCACCAAGGCTCAAGATTGACTCAGCCTTCCATCCTTTTTAAGGTAGGTAAATTGAGGACCCAGTTTTTGGGGCCAATAAGCTGACTTTGTATAAATATACAAAAGTATGAGGGCTATTGCTTAGCGCCTTGTAAGCTGCCCTGAGTCTCCGGAGAAGGGCGGCATATAAATCAAATAAAAAAATTAAATAAATAAATAAAAATATAGAGTCTCAGAGGGCTTCTGGGAGAGGAGGCTTGCAGTGACCAATGTTTACCTGTTAAATAATTAAATGCCTCATCCATAGGAGTAGGAACTTAAGACCCTGAAGAAGAATGGAGAGATCTAGTATTAATATTGTCAATCATAAGAAGCGTCCAATCAGTGTATAATAGTCCCCGCCTACATAGTATATAAGTAGATGTACCAACGGTTATTTTGTATTGTATAGTTGTTAAATAGATTGGATAGATACAATAAATACATTTACTTAAAAGAACAATATGGTCTCTGAATATTATTGGGTCAGATCCTTAATTCATTAACAAATTGGTAGCCAGAGGATGGTTTATGACCCAATAATAAAAATATGATAAAGAAAATATTTACTGAAGAAAAAACAAAAATACCAAATACAAGAGCACGTTCAAAAAAAATTAAAAATAAATCCACTACTGAAGATATTAAAGAAAAAGAAAAAATTGTAAAAAAGGATAAGAGCTTAAGAGAAGAATTAATTAATATACTAAGAGATCAAAATGATGATGAAGAAATATTAAATAATATACAAGACTAATTAATTCAAAGGATACAAGACAGAGACCAAAATCCAACACAAATAAGCAAAAATATATGCGAAGCAATTGAATACTCAAATAACGAAAAAAGTTCAGTCGTTGAAATAGACAGTTACACTCTGAGAATTGAAAAGCAAACATGTCCGTTAGAACTGACAGTTAAAATGGCCGACCGTCAAACAAAAGGTGAAAACTTAACCAAATATTCAGAAATTAAAAGATCTTATACAAAAAACAATGAAAATGACAGCGAGGGTGAAGACAAAATAATAACTGAAATATATCCATCAAAAAGACAAATTAGTGAAGCTATGAAGACTATTGCAGAAGCGTTCGGATCCGGATTTAACATAAAAAATAAAATTACGGAGTTACAAGAAGACCTTCAATCAAACAGACTAAACGATAACAATATTGATAAAGAAATCAATAATGACTCACAAAATAAATCTATAAATACAGAGATTACCGAGCCCAGAAGAAAATGCAAATTTTTGCCATCAACACCTACACTTCTAGAAGCTAGGGATAAATTTTACCCTGAAAACTTCAAAGTAAGAGCCCCTGTGGGACATCGGTGGCATGTTGGAGGCTTATCCAGAGAACGCGACATCCGGGAAGAGATCAGCGGAGGAGCTGCAAGCATAAGAACCTTCCCCGGCAGCTGCTGGAACGAAATGAGATTCGCGCATGCGCAGTCATGTCCAGAGGAAATAGAAAAAAAAAATACAGAGAAAACCTTTTAAGTTACCAACTAGCATTCCAGTGCCTTATTGTTGCTTTCAGAAAGTTCAGGACCATGGACAGCAACCAGCTATAGGTAAGTTGATTAATAATAATGGATATATTCCAACTGACTTTCCTAAACTGAATTTAAATGGATCCAACATACAGGAATGGTCTCAAAATATTCAGATATTATTTTTAAAAGAAAAATTATTATATTTCATTGACAACCCACCTAAAAGACCATGGACTTTAGAACAAGATATTAAACATCACAGGGCTTTTTATTTGCTTATAGCTAGTATTAATCCAACCTTGTATTATTGTATAAAACAAAATCTAACTGTATTGGAAATTATTCAGGACATGTATAACTTATTTTACAGTGACAGCTTAGCCACTACTACCAAATTGTCTAAAGAATTTTTTTTCTAAAAAAAATCAAAGTAGGTACATCCATGAGTGAACACTTAGTGAACATGAACGCTATTAGAGCAGAATTACATTTGAGAGGAGAAAATGTCAGACCAAATAATGAAAAGTGCTATAATTAATTCTTTGGATCATAATTGGGACAACTTTATTACCAACTTAGACTCTCTAAGATTAGGGGAACTGTCTGTAGAAAGGTTATCTAATATGCTAATTACTGAAGACAATTTGAGAAAGGACAGACAATTAATGATAAAAGAAACAAAAACATTCAAAAAGGAATATTTTAATGAAAAAAATAGAGAAAATATAGAATGCTATATTTGTGGGTCAAGAGAACATTATAAAAGAGACTGTCCTAGAAATTTCAAAGAAAAATATAGAAATGAATATAGAGGCAGAATAACAGACAGACATCCAATAGAGAACAAATATAAAAGAAGAGATTCACCTAACTATAGAGATAGAAGAGAGTACAGAGAAGGATACAAAGATAATAAGACAGGAGCTTCATTTGGAATTGAAAAAGAATATAAAGAAATTTGTCGTAAATATAGAGATAATAATTGGTTAATAGACACAGGAGCAAATAACCACACCACACCCAACAAACTAATTCTATCTTCTTTCACAGAAGAAAATTTTCTAATAAAAGTGGCTAATCAGAACCAAGTACATGTAATTGGAAAAGGAAATATAATATTACCGGGAATAGGAAAAATAGAGGGGGTGCTATTAGTACCAGAAATACCACACAATATATTAGCTGCAATAAAACTAAGCGAGGAAGTGGAAATAAATATGTCTATTTCAAAGGGTAATATGTATATTAGAAAAAATAATATAGATGTAGGTAAAATCACTATTAAAAGAGGAATACCATATGTACAATTTGAAAAAAAAATATTTCATGCATAGATTCAAATTTGGATTCGGAAAATGAAGAAGAAAATAGAGATAATATAAATGAAGAATACATAAATGAAAAAGAAGATAAAAAACAAATAAAACCTTTAATAGGTAAACCTATTCATGATGAATGTGCACATTTATTACACAGAAAGTTAGGCCACACCAGTTTCCCAGTGATACAAAAAGTAATTAATTGTACTGAAGGAGCAAAAATAAAACATTGTGAAAACTATCTTGAATGTTCGGTATGTAAATGCTCGAAATTAAAAACGAAAGCAAGACCAAAAAAGTCTAAACGCACTACTAAACACATCTTTGAAATGGTACATATGGACTTAGTAGGACCATTTACACCTTCTGTAAAATATAAAAACAGATTTTTCTTAACAATAGTAGACGATTTTAGCAGATATGGATTTGTATATTGTTTAAGACATAAAAATGAGGTATTCATGAAATTTAAAGAATTCTATAAAAGAGTGGAAATACAAAATAATAAGAAAATTAAAAAAATAATGACTGATAGAGGATCGGAATTTCTTTCTAATGATTTTACTAATTGGCTAAAATGAAAAGGAATATTACATGTTATGACAAATCCATTTTCTCCATTCCAAAATGGAGTATCGCAACGTAGAAACTCGACACTACAAACAATGATTAGATGTGTTCTAGAAGATTCTGGTATGAGCAAAAATTTCTGGTCTGAAGCATTATTATATTCTAATTATACTCTAAATAGAACATGGTCTAGTGCTGTGATGGCGAACCTATGGCACGAGTGCCACAGGCGGCACACGGAGCCATATCTGAGGGCACACAAGCGTTGCCCTAGCTCAGCTCCAGCACACATGTGCCTACCGGCCAGCTGATTTTTGGGCCTTCTAGGCCCACCTGAAGTTGGGAAATGGGCTGTTTCCAGCCTCCAGAGGGCCTCCAGGGGGTTGAGGAAGCCTCAAGAGCCTGGGGAGAGTGAAAAACAGGCTCAATGTGCCATCACGTGTCAAAAGCGGGGGGAGCGTGGGGGAGCACGCACATGTGCGCGGGAGGGTGGAGCAGGGGTGAACATTGAATTATGGGTGTGGGCACACACATGCATGATCCCCCCGCTCTCCCCCCGCTTTTGGCACGTGACAGCAAAAAGGTTAGCCATCACTGGTCTAGTGTAATCAATAAGACTCCTTATGAAATAATGTACAACAAAAAACCTCAGATATCACATTTACATATATTTGGTGTATCAGCTGATGTACATATACCTAAACAAATTAGACGTAAAGGAGATAAAATATCAAGAAGATTAAGATTCATAGGTTATGATCCAGGTACAAAAGGATATAAATTTGTGGATAATAATAATAAATTCATTGTACCAAGAAATGCCATATTTCATGAACAATCAAACTGGTCAAAAATACATCTTAATGAAATAAATATAGGAAATGAAAATAATCCTAGAATAAAAATAGATTCACTAAATAAAAAGGAAGCCATACATCTAAGAGATAATAATATTAATTCAAAAAGGCCAATTAGAAATAATAGAAATAAAATACCTAAAAGATTTGAAGATTATATTTTGCATATAGATTCAGGTACAATAACTCCCAATTCATATGAGGATATATTAAAACTACCAATTAATGAAAAAAATAAAATGGGAAACAGCAATGTTAAAAGAAATGAATAGTCTAAAAGAACTAAATGTATTTAAAAAACTAAGGTACCAAGCAACAAATCTACTATAGGCACTAGATGGATATTTAAAATTAAAAATTTAGAAAAGGGAGAAAAATTATACAAAGCACAAATTGTTGCACAAGGATTTGCTCAAAAATATCCTGAAGATTATAATGATACTTATTCGCCTACAATCAGAGTAGAAAGTGTAAAAAGTGCACTAGTTATAGCATCCATAATGAATTTGGAAGTGTATCAATACGACATTCAAACAGCATATTTACATGCTGACTTAGACAAGGAAATATATGTAAAAGCACCACGTAGTAGGGACACAATAAAGGGAGAAACATGGTTACTCAATAAAAGTCTATATGGACTTAAACAGTCCGGAAGAAGATGGTACGAGTGTCTAACTAAAGAATTAATAACAATGGGATTCACTGCAACGACAGCAGACAATTGTTTTTTTACAAAAATGGAAGGAGATTATCCAGAATATATATTGGTATATGTAGATGATATTTTGTATATATGTAAACATAAAGAAAAATGTATTGAATTTGCAGATAAGCTAGGAGAAAAGTTCTCACTTAAATTCTTAGGAAATATTAATAAATATTTAGGAGTACAAATTATTAAGACATCAAAAGGATACCATTTATCTCAAGAAGAAAAAATAAAAGAACTGTTGTACAAATGTAATATGAGTGATGCTAAACCTTGTGAAACACCTATGCAAACTGATTTCGTAAAAAATATGTATAATGAAGCTCCTGAATTTAAGGATAACACTCTATACAGATCAATAATTGGATCACTTTTATATATCGCCAATTGGACTAGACCAGATATAACATTGGCAGTTAATTTATTATCTAGGCATGTAAGTAAACCAATAATTATCATTGGGAGGCAGTGAAAAGAGTTTTAAGATATCTAAGATATAGCATTGATAAATGTTTATATATAGAACCAGATAAAATAAGTACTCCAAATATTACATGTTATGCGGATGCTGACTGGGCCGGAGATGTTAAAAGTCGTAAAAGCACTTCGGGTTATGTATTGTATTTAAACAATAGTCCTATATATTGGTATACTGGAAAGCAAAACTTAGTAGCAACATCAACAGCAGAAGCTGAATATATTTGTTTATCAAAAGCAGCTAATAATATTACGTGGTTTGATGATTTGATTACAAGTGTGTGGGTTAAACCCAATTATCCTATTCATATTTATGAAGATAACAAGGCTGCTATAGAAATATCTTTAGCAGATGCAAAGGTCAAAGATCTAGACACATAGATATAAAATATAAACATGTGAGACAATTATGTAAACTAGGATTTATTAAAACCATACATTGTAAAACTGATGAACAAATAGCAGATATTTTGACAAAACCTTTAATGAATAAACAACACATCATATTAACAAATAAGTTAAGTGTTAAAAAAATTATACAAAATGGGTATAGGCATTTAGAGGGGGTTTTGTTAAATGCCTCATCCATAGGAGTAGGAACTTAAGACCCTGAAGAAGAATGGAGAGATCTAGTATTAATATTGTCAATCATAAGAAGCGTCCAATCAGTGTATAATAGTCCCCGCCTACATAGTATATAAGTAGATGTACCAACGGTTATTTTGTATTGTATAGTTGTTAAATAGATTGTATAGATACAATAAATACATTTACTTAAAAGAACAATATGGTCTCTGAATTCATTAACATTACCTCCCTTGGTTCAATCTGTTGTGGTCCACCAGCAGCCTGCAGAGCTGGCAGCAGAGTCAGACAGCGATGAGGCTGAGGAAGAACATGGGCCAGTCCTGGAGGCTGGGGAAGGCCTGGATGAGAGCTCTGCATCAGAGGCAGAGATGGGGCCAGGGCCATCGGGGAGTGAAGTGTGGACTCCAGAGCCTCAAGAGACTGATAGGAGTGAGGCAGAGGAACAGGAGGAGCATGAGAAGAGCTGCCAGAAGACAAGAGCAACTCAAGCAAAGAGGACAACTCGGGAGTAGGGCCAAGAGATTATTGGCCCCTCCCATAAGGCTTAAAACAGACCAGCAGTGGCATTTGGGCTTTCCCGGAAAACAATGTTGGTAGCTTCGTCTTCTTCTTAGTCTACATCTTGTATTTATTTTTGTATCTGTGACTTCTGAACATTTGCCAAGAAAGGCCTTTGGCAGTTTGCCTAATTGGACTAAGGTTTGCAATAGGACTGAGGAATTTGTGTTGGGAGGAAGTTGCTTTAATTTAGTTGAATAATGCTGGGAATGAAGTAATTCTCAGCTGTTTGAATAAAGTATGTTTGTTTTTCACTGACTGATTTTCCTACTACTTACTTGGGCCACAATCCTACTGAGGGGAGAGAACTTCAGGAATAAGGGCATGGGATATACACTGATATAGAAAGAATTAAAATGGAGCAACATGTCTAAAAGTATTAAACCAAGAAGAGTTGGCAATACTGAGAATCAAAGGATTCAGAACTGAAAACACATCAAGGAAGATCTGTAGGACATCCATCCCTCTGAGGCTGGTAAAATGAGGACCCAGATTGACCCGGGGGCAATAGGCTGACCTTCTAAACTGCTCAGAGAGGTCTGTAAAGTACCATGAAGTTCTTTATTAGTGCTTCTGCTATTTTGTTTATCAAAATCGGTTCTGTACCACTTCTGTAACCATTTTCTAGGATAGTCATTCCTTCTCTCGCTTGTTCAACACCAATGATTTTTTTTCCCCCCACTGGGTGAGTATGGATTACAAACGGATTAAATAGGAAGTCACTTTTTACAAAGCATGCAGTTTGTTCCACAGCCTGGAGAGTTCCTTCTTCTCTTCTATCAAAATGTCAATCATCTTCCAGGCTGCTTCTTAGAAGTTCAGATCTGAAGTTCCATATTGTATATGGAGATTTATCTTCTGCTTCTTATTTTAAATACAGAAATTCAACTTTCTGATTCAATTTGGAAAGCTGCTCAGAGGAAGAGAATGTTTTTGCTTGGCATCAGAGTCACCAAGGAGCCTTGGATAGTACAGTAGTCTAAAGCCCTGTTATTAACATCAGCTGCCTGCAATTATTGCAGGTTCGAATCTCACCAAGGCTCAAGGTTGACTCAGCCTTCCATCCTTTCTAAGGTAGGTAAATTGAGGACCCAGTTTGTGGGGGCAATAAGCTGACTTTGTATAAATATACAAAAGTATGAAGGCTATTGCTTAGCGCATTGTAAGCCACCCTGAGTCTCTGGAGAAGGGCGGCATATAAATCAAATTAAAAAAATAAATAAATAAAAACTTCCTCTCACTGTGTCTCTTGCACAGTAATAGACAGCTGTGTCCTCCGGTTTGAGGCTGTTCATTTGCAGATACAGCTGGCTTTTGGCATCCTCCCTGGAGATGGTGAAACGTCCCTTGACTTTGTCTGAATACCTAATTGGAGTAGAACGTGCATGTAAGTAGGCCACCCATTCCAGTCCTTTCCCTGGAGCCTGTCTCACCCAATGCATTTCGTAGCTGCTGAAGGTGAATCCAGAGGCTTGGCAGGAGAGACGGAGGGACTCTCCAGGTCTTCTCACATCCCCTCCAGACTCCACCAACTGTACTTGAGACTGGACTCCTAAAAATAAAAGTATTTCAATGAAATCTTTTATATACAAAAAGAGAATATGGAAGTAAATTCTTTAAAGAAGGAAAAAATACCTTGAATGAGCACTAACAAGGCAGTAAGTTCAGCCATGGGATCATTTTCGCTCCCTGTAATGAATGGAGGGAATTGAGAGGAAAGAATTCAGGAAAGTGCACAAACTTTGTGTTCTTGGGTGTGGTTGTTGGAAACCAGGTGGCTCCTTTAAAGGGGAAATTGTGCCTTAATTTGCATATCCCTTGGGATAAAGGGGTCCTTCAGTGCATTGATCTCACAGTTTATATGGCTGATTTTCACATAACATGCCACTCTTAATAAAAGTGAAGGCAGACTCCTTTTCTTTAAACTATAAAGTCATTGGAGAAACAGCAGGAAAACGAAGACTTGCTAAATAACAGAAATTCTCAGAAATGATTCAAAAGGACAGGTGAGGAACGTGCTATAAAAGTTTTGGAAGGAGATAATTTGAGATAGAACATGAAAATGAGATCACATCTGAATTCGGGAGGTTTTTTTCCCCCAACACATTTTCTCTCCTTAGTATGTCCCCTTGAATAAACCAAGAATAAATGAGTGCAAACCAAATGATGGGGCACCAATTTGTAAGCCAGTTTGAGTTGAATCAAAGAAAAGACAAAGGAGAGAAAGAATTGATGAAGCCTTGGGATGTTCCTTGGTTATTAGATTGGGATTTAACTCAGCGGTTGAATTCATTTTATATATTGCTTGCTTGGGGTTGCTATTGTTTGGTGATTTGATCAGTTATTCATTGCCGAGAGTTGATTCACCAAGATGGATAAAAAATTGAAATAATAGCAGTACAGAGAGATTTCCGGCCCACAACGTGCCTGATATCACAATTGTAGATGGGGGGAAGTCTGGTTCATTAATATTGCAATACCAGGTGATGCATAAATTGAGGACAAATAGCTAGGAAAAAAAATATTGATTTGCAAGTTGAACTTAAGTGATTATGGAGGAATAAATCCATGGTTGGACCAATAGTAATAGGAGCTGTTAGAGCAATAACCAAACGGCTGCCCAGATACATGGAATTTTTGAACTTATTAAGACCTGAATAGTCTGACTTTGAAAAAAAATCAAGGGTGAAATGCTCCAGGTTCTGACTGGATCGCCTGATCCAGTAGCAATTGCAGCAGGTGGTTCAGAGAAGCAGTAGCAAAAATCCCTGCCCCCCCCCCGTCACCACTATGCCCAGCTGAGCCGCACGATCATCAGAGGCTTTTTTTTTTTACTTTTAAAAGCATTTTTTTTTACAATTTCTTCCGCCGAAAAAGTGCTTTTAAAAGTAAAAAAAAAAAGCCTCTGATGATCATGTGACTCAGCTGGGATCGTCAGAGGCTTTTCAAAGCATTTTTTTTTTCTACAACCTCTTCAGCAGAAGCGGTGGTTAAATAAATGCTTTGAAAAGGCTTGACGATCCCAGCTGTGTTGCCTGATCGGTAGAGGCTTTTGAAAGCATTTTTTTTTTTGCATTTGCAGAAAAAATGCTTTGAACAGTTAAAAAAAAAAGTTGTCCACACCCACCCAGTCACATTACTCCCCCACCAAGCCACGCCCACAGAACTGGTAGTAACAAATTTTACATTTCACCCCTGAAAAAAACCCACCCTACTAGGAAATGCCTGTATATTCAAATGCTGCCTTAACTTCTGTTAACTCCTTGGTTAGGACTTGAAGGGTTAAGTTTTTACGAGTCCTGGACTGTATTCTACAAAAAATTCAGTTTTCACTACATTAAGCACTAACGGATTAACAGAGTTGGAAGGGACCTTGTATGTCATCTACTTCAACCCCCCACCCAAGCAGGAGACCCTACACCATTTCTGACATATGGCAGTCCAGTCTCTTCTTGAAAGCCTCCAGTGATAAAGCTCCCGCAACTTCTGCAGCTGTTCCATTGGCTGACTGTTCTCACTGTCAGGAGATTTATCTTTATTTCCATGTTGAATCTCTCCTTCTTCAGTTTCCATCCATAATTCCTGGTCTGGCCTTCAGGTGCTTTGGAAAATAGGTTGACCACCTCCTCTCTGTGACAGCCCCCCCCCAAGTATTGGAAGACTGCTGTCAGGTCTCCTGTGGTCCGCCTCTTCACTAGACTAGCCATGCCCAGTTCCTGCAACTGTTCATCACATGTTTTAGTCTTGAATCTCCTAAGCGTATCTGTACCTCTTCTCTGCACTCTTTCTAAGAGTCTCAACATCTTTTTTACAGTGTGGTGACCAATACTGCATTCAGTATTCTAGGAGTGGTCTTACTATGGCTTTATAGAGCGATATTAGTACCTCACGTGATCTTGATTGAACCCCTCTGTTAATGACACTTAGGATTTAATTGGCTTTTTTGGCTGCCACCACACACTATTTGCTCATATTTAATTGTTAACTCAGACATGGCTTCACAATGAGGAATATATACTCTCTCTATGTGTTTATGTGTGCGTGTCTGCGTGCAAATGATAAAATGACCCTTCATGTACTTTTCATTTTCAGCAAACGTTTGAAGCACCTTTATACATTCTAGAAACTTCCTCTGGATACAAACACTGATGATACATCACTTTATCAAAAATTCTGAGCTTTCAGGTGAGGATTATAACCGCCTTAAATGTGAAATTTTCCTCAGAGCTTTCAGTGAACTATTATGGAAACAATCATTAAAAAATCATGTCCCAGAAATGAGACTATTTCTAATGACACTTATTTTATTCCCTATCACATCCCCCACCCAGTGCAGAGGCCATGGAGTTTCATGTCACAACGCTTCCTCCTAGTGTCCAAAGTGAGGAGGGGAGACATCTTCCTTAATATTACCTCAACATCTATATGGCAGTTTAGAAAGATTATCCTAGCTTCATTTCCTGTTTTCTACAATGATTATACTTTGAATCCAGCTCATCTGAAACAGATTAATGATAAGGCTTTTTTTTTTTTTTTACAAACTACCCAGTTTCTTTCACAGCCGGGAGAGTTCCTTCTTTTCACCTATGAAAATGTCTATCATCTCCCACACGGCTTCTTAGAAGATCAGTTCTGAGGTTCCATACTGTATATGGAGATTTATCTTCCGTTTCCCACTTTAAACACAGAAATTCAACTTTCTGATTCAATTTGGAAAGCTGCTCAGAGGAAGAGAAGGTTTTTTCTTGGCATCAGATTCACTTCCTCTCACTGTGTCTCTGGCACAGTAATAGACAGCTGTGTCCTCTGGTTTGAGGCTGTTCATTTGCAGATACAGCTGGCTTTTGGCATCGTCCCTGGAGATTGTAAAGCGTCCCTTCACTTTGTCAGAGTAGTAAGTGGAAGGAGATGAACCTGTACGTATATAGGCCACCCATTCCAGGCCTTTCCCTGGAGCCTGTCTCACCCAGTCCATCCAGTAGCTGCTGAAGGTGAATCCGGAGGCTTGGCAGGAGAGACGAAGGGACTCTCCAGGTCTTCTCACATCCCCTCCAGACTCCACCAACTGTAATTGAGACTGGACTCCTAAAAACAAAAGCGTTCTATTTGAAACCTTCTATTTACAAAAAGAGAACATCGAAGGAAATTCTTTAAAGAGGGAAAAAATTACCTTCAATGAGCACTAACAAGGGTACTAAATTCAGCCATAGGATCATTTTAGCTCCCTGTAGTGAATCGAGGAAATTGAGAGGAAAGAATTCAGGAAAGTGCACAATCTTTGTGTGGGTGGGTATAGCCTGAAAACAGAAATCAGGTGGATCCTTTAAAGGGTAAATTTTGCCTTCATTTACATATCGCTTCAGATAAAAGGGCCCCTCATTGCATTCATCTCACAGTTTTCCTTGTAGTCTCCATACATGGGGGACTTTCACAAAAGATTCCAGTCTTAATAAAGTGAAGGGAGACTCATTCTTTTAAATATTCTGTAAATTCATAGCAGAAATGGCAGGTTTATATTGGAATAATTAAAACAAGGACTTGCAAAATTTCACTGCTTCTCCAAAGTGATTCAAAGGGAGAGGCAAGGAACATGTAATTATATTTTTTGGAAGGGCTACGCTGGAGAGAGAACATGAAGGGAAGAGCACATCTATATTCAGTCAAAGCTCCCCACATTTTCTCTCCTTACCATGGTCTTTTGAAAAGGACCCCAAAACCCCAATGTTTGATGAGGCACAATTGGCAAGTCAGAGTTTGAATGAGAGAAAAGAAAGACAGAGAAGAAATTCATCTAGAAAAAAATAATTATTTCTACAAATAAATAACTTTATATTCTACAAATAATTTACTTTCCTCTATATTTGGCAAAGCACATCTGCTGCTAAGTCAGACATGGCTTATATTACTATATGCAGTGAGGGTTGCATGGGCATTTCCCTGGTGGTGCAGAGGTTAGAATGCAGCATTGCACTCTTATTATGCCCACTGCCAGGAGTTTGATCCAGACTAAGTTAACCTAGTCTACCATCCTTCTGAGGTTGATAAAGTGAAGACCCAGATTGTTGGGGGCAATAGACTGGCTCTCCAAAGTGCTGAGAGAGGTCTGTAAATTCCGTGAACTGCTATATAAGTTCTACTGCTATTGCTACTTCAGGTATCAATAAACTGTTCTGTACTACTCTTGTAATCGTTTTCTAGGATAATCATTCTCTTGTTCAACACCAATGATTTGTTTCCATTGGGTGAGTGTGCATTACACTAGGATTACATTAGAAGGCTCTTTTTACAAACTACCCAGCCTGGAGAGTTCCTTCTTCTCACCTATGGAAATGCCAATCATCTTCCACACTGCTTCTTAGAAGGTCAGATCTGAGGTTCCATATTGTTTATGGAGATTTATCTTCCACTTTGAACTTTAAATACACAAATGCAAGTTTCTCATTCAATTTGGAAAGCTGCACAGAAGAAGAGAAGGTTTTTGCTTGGCATCAGATTCACTTCCTCTCACCGTGTCTCTTGCACAGTAATAGACAGCTGTGTCCTCTGGTTTGAGGCTGTTCATTTGCAGATACAACTGGCTTTTGGCATCGTCCCTGGAGATTGTAAAGCGTCCCTTCACTTTGTCAGAGTAGTAAATGGAAGGAGGTGATCCTGTACCTATCGTTGTCACCCATTCCAGTCCTTTCCCTGGAGCCTGTCTCACCCAGCTCATCGCATAGCTGCTGAAGGTGAATCCAGAACCTTGGCAGGAGAGACGGAGGGACTCTCCAGGTCTTCTCACATCCCCTCCAGACTCCACCAACTGTACTTGAGATTGAACTCCTAAAAAGAAAAATGTTTCTATGAAATCTTCAATATAGAAAAAGAGAATATGGACGGAAATTCTTTAAAGAGGGGAAAAAATACCTTGAAGGAACACTAACAAGGGCACCAAATTCAGCCATGGGATCATTTTTGCTCCCTGTAATGAATGGAGAGAATTGAGAGAAGGATTCAGGGAAGTGCACAAACTTTGTGTGGGTGGGTGTAGCCTGAAAAGGGAAACCAAGCGGTTCCTTTAAAGGGGAAATTGTGCCTTGATTTGCATATCGGTTGTGATAAAGGTGTCCTTCAGTGCATTGATCTCACAGTTTATGTGTCTTATTTTCACATAACATGCCACTCTTAATGAAAGTGATGGCAGACTCCTTTTCTTTAAACTATAAAGTCATTGGAGAAACAGCAGGAAAATGAAGACTTGCTAAATTTCAGAAATTCTCAGAAATGATTCAAAAGGACAGGCAAGGGATATGCAATAAAAATGTTAGAAGGAGATATTTTGAGATAGAACATAAAAAGAAGATCACATCTGAAGTCGGGAGGTTTTTTTCCCCCAACACATTTTCACTCCTTAGTATGTGCCCTTGAATAAACCAACAATAAGTGAGTGCAAACCAAAAGATGAGACACCAATTTTTAAGACAATTTGAGCTTTATACATTCTAGAAACTTCCTCTGGATACAAACACCGATGATTTATCATTTTATCAAAAATTCTGAGCTTCATGGTGAGGATTATAGCCTCCTAACATGTGAAATTTCCCTGAGAGCTTTTAGTGAACTATTATGGAAACAATAATAAACAAATCATGTCTCAGAAATGAGACCATATCTAATGACTTTTGTTTTATTCCCTTTCCCATCCCTCACCCAATGTAGAGGCCATGGAGTTTCGTGTGACAACACTGCCCTCTGGTGTCCAAAGTGAGGAGGGGAGACATTTTCCTAATATTTCCTCAATATCTATATGGCAGTTTGGGTATTTAGAAAGATTTTCCAGTTGTAGTTTCAGTTCCTGCTTTCTACCATGATAGTAACAGACTATTTTTAATTCCAGTTTGTTTCTAAAATCATTTCCACATTGTAAACAACGAAGGTAAAATTGGAGTTTTCAAGCTATTTTTTTTTTTCAACTGTTGATTCTCTTCCAACAAACTCCCTATTTGGTTTCCCAGAACAAAAGAGTCCAAAATTCTCTCTGGATTTTGATGAATCCTTCTTCACTAATCCATTGTTTTGGACTGAAACAAGTTGAAGAGCTGCTCTGAAGAAAGGAAGGTCCTTGCGTGGCTTCAGAATCAGAATACAGAACAGAATAACAGAGTTGGAAGGGACCTTGGAGGTCTTCTAGTCCAACCCCCTGCCCAGACAGGAAACCCTACACCACTTCAGACAAATGGTTATCCAACATCTTCTTAAAAATTTCCAATGTTGGGGCATTCACAACTTCTGGAGGCAAGTTGTTCCACTTATTAATTGTTCTAACTGTCAGGAAATTTCTCCTTAGTTCTTAATTGCTTCTCTCCTTGAATAGTTTCCACCCATTGCTTCTTGTCCTGCCCTCAGGTGCTTTAGAGAATAGCTTGACTCCCTCTTCTTTGTGGCAGCCCCTGAGATATCGAAACACTGCTATCATGTCACCTCTAATCCTTCTTTTCATTAAACTAGACATACCCAATTCCATTAGCCATTCTTTATATGTTTTAGCCTCCAGTTCCCTCATCACCTCTTCTCTGCACTCTTTCCAGAGTCTCAACATCTTTTTTACATCGTGGCGACCAAAACTGAATGCAGTATTCCAAGTGTGGCCTTACCAAGGCCTTATAAAATAGTATTAACACTTCACATGACCTTGATTCTATCCCTCTGTTTATGCAGCCTAGAACTGTGTTGGCTTTTTTGGCAGCTGCTGCACACGGCTGGCTCATATTTAAGTGATTGGAATCCCAGTCTTACTCACCCTGAAGGTTACTGGGGAGTAACCAGGTAAAGATATTAATTTCTTTGATATGAAGTTGTAGCAGGAGCTACTAAGCAACTAGATCAAGGCAGGAAGAAAGTCCAAAATATTAATAGGCCTTCTGGGAGAGGAAGTTTTCAATGACCAATGTTTACATCCCTTGGCTCAAGCCTAGGAGAGAACTTCAGGATTGAGGACATTGAGTATATATTTATGAAGACAGAATATAAATGGAACAACAGGTCTAAAAGAATTAAACCAAGGAGACTTGGCAGTACCGAGAATCAAAGGACTCAGAATTGGAAACATATCAAGGGAAAACTGTAGGCTATCAATACATTTTTTGTACCTGTAAATAAATTTTAACTTTTTCAAAGCCAACCCAGTTTATTCTATAGCCTGGGGTTTTCCTTCTTCTGACCAATCAAAGTGTTCACAAGTGCTTCTTCCACAATCAGATCTGAGGTTCCACACCATATAGCATAGCAATAGCAATAGCACTTAGACTTATTGTACCACTTCACTATGCTTTACAGCCCTCTCTAAGCAGTTCACAGAGTCAGCCTATCGCCCCCAACAATTTTGGGTCCTCATTTTACCCACCTGGGAAGGATGGACGGCTGAGTCAACCTTGAGCCTGGTGAGATTCGAACTGCCAAACTGCTGGTAATCGGCAGTCATCAGTACTGCATTCTAACCACTGCGCCCCCACAGCTCTTCGTGGAGATTCATCATCTGTTTCTCACTTCAAATACCAAAATTTAACTTTCTGAATCAATTTGGGGAGCTGCTGAGAGGAAGAGAAAGTTCTTGACAGGCTTCATTCACTTCCTCTCACTGTGTCTCTCGCACAGTAATTGACAGATGTGTCTTCTGGTTTCAGATTGTTCATTTGCAGAAACAGCTGGCTTTCGGCATCGTCCCTGGAGATGGTGAAGCATCCCTTGACTTTGTCTGGGTAGAAAGTGTAAGTTGAGCCTCTATTTATGGTGGCCACCCATTCCAGTCCTTTCCCTGGATACTGTCTGACCCAGTGCATGTCATAGCTGTGGAAGGGGAATCCAGAGGCTTGACAGGAGAGACGGAGGGACTCTCCAGGTCTTCTCACATCCCCTCCAGACTCCACCAACTGGACCTTGGACTGAACCCCTAAAAGAAAGTGTTTCATTGAAATCTTATGTACACAAAAAACAGACTATAGAAGGAAATTCTTCAGAGGGGAAAGAATTACCTTGAAGGAGCACTAACAAGGGCACCATATTCAGCCATGGGATCATTTTTGTTTCCTGTAATGAATGGAGGGAATTGAGAGGAAAGAATTCAGGAAAGTGCAGAAACTTTGTGTGGGTGGGTGTAGCCTGAAAAGAGAAACCAAGCGGCTCCTTTAAAGGGGAAATTGTGCCTTGATTTACATATCGCTTAAAATAAAAGGGCCCCTTAGGGCATTAATCTCACAGTTTTCCTTGTTCGCCCTTTACGTGGCTGATTGTCACACAACATGCCAGTCTTAATCAAACTGATGGCAGACTCCTTTTTTAAAAAGCAAACAAACAAACAACCAAACCAAAAACTATAAAGTCATAGAAGAAAAAGCAGGTTTACTATATTAATGTAATTAAAACAAAGGCTTGCAAAATTTCACCGCTTCTTGGAAGTGATTCCAAGTAACAGGCGATGAATATGCAATAAAATTTTTATTTTTAAAATGTTTTTATTATACGTTTTCCTTTATAACACATCACATTTTCCATTTTACAACGACAGTACATCTCTTTCCGCCTCTTCCCTTCTCCCTTCCACTTCCCTCTCCTTCCCTCTCTCCTTCCCTCTCCTCCCTTTTCCTCTCCTTCTCCCCCCTCTCTTCTCTCCTCTTCTCCACTTCCCTCTCCTTCCCTTTCTCCTACTCCTCTCCTCCCCCCCACTTCCCTCTCTCCTTTCCCCTCTCTGCTTCCCTCTTCTTCTGTCTCTTCCCTTCTCCTGTTCCTTCGGTCTTGTTAGATATCTCATTGGATGCCTAAAACAAAAGATTGGTAACAGTCTCAATAGACGGTGATCAACCCTCATTGATTGATCTAGGATCTGAGACAGGGTCAAGTTTTCAGAGCTGCTTTGAAAAACAATGGGGTGTTTTTTTGTATGGTTTTAGATCCGGTTCCTTTCACTGTGTATGTTGTACAGTAATACACTGCTGTGTCTTCAGTTCTGAGGTTCATTTGCAGATACAGCTGGCTTTTGACATTATCCCTGGAGACTGTGAAGCGGCCCTTCACTTTGTCTGAGTAGTAGACACTAGTGGAAGTAGGATTTATCCTTGCCACCCATTCCAGTCCTTCCCCAGGAGCCTTTCTTATCCAGTCCATGGTATTGCCACCAAAGTTGAATCCAGAAGCTTGGCAGGAGAGACGGAGGGACTCTCCAGGTCTTCTCACATCTCCTCCAGACTCCACCAACTGCACCTCACATTTGACACCTAAAATGAAAGGATCTTCAGTGAACTTTCTGGTATACAAGAATTAAAATGGAAAGAAGTTGAATAGTGGGGAACAATTACTTTGGAGGACTGCAAGTAAGGACACCAAATTTAGCCACAGAATCATTTTAACTCCCCTTAACGAATTGAAGGGAATTAACAAGAATTCAGAAAAGTGCACAAACTTTGTGGGTGGGTGTGGGTGTAGCCTAACAAGGGAAACTATGGGTCTGCTTTAAAGGGAAAATTGGGCCAAAATTTACATAGTGTCAGCATTGGAAGCCATATTAGGCCGGATGCTTCCATGCTGCCACCTTCTCCTGTGTGGGAAAGTAGGAGGGGGGGATTTAGTAGAGGGGTTGTTTGTAGACATAATAACATTCTTCCTGTCAGTCAAGGTCAGGATGATCCGGCATCTGGAGAAGGAGTGGTTGGAATACTAAGTCGAGATGGGACGGATGTTGATTGGAGCATGTGATCGACTGAGGAGTGAGGGGATGGTTTTGGGGGTTTTGATTTACTGAGGGAAAACCCGGACCTCTCAGATTCGGGTTTTTCCCAGATGTGCCAGATTACCTATTCTAGTAAAGAGAACTTTGAAAAATGCTTGCTTCTGCATCATTACTCGGAGTTGGGGTTTTCTTCAAGTGGAGAGAGCGAAGTGGAGGAGCCTCTCCTCAATGCTCGAGCACGCAGGACTGCCAAAAGGCAGGAGTGGCTACTCAGGAGAAGGAAGTGTCCTTGAGAGTAAGGCTTTCTAGAGTCTCAACATCTTTTTTTATAGTGTGGTGACCAAAACTGGATGCAGTACTTTAGGTGTGGACTTACTAAAGCTTTATAGAGTGGTAAGCATGTCATGTCAAAGCATCTCCTGATTTATAGATTCTCGGGCGATCTAGGCCAGGCCCTTGAGCGATATACAAAAAGCCAGAACGCAATGTCTGTGCTAATACAGACCTTTATTACTGCTACAGTAATAAAGAGTACCCACCAAGAAGTGGCAACATGGCAGGAAGACACTCTAAAATAAACAGAGCCAGAAGACTTCATGGGGGTAGAGATTTGAAATTGTCAATATCTGGCAGACTTGGCCAGCTGAGGGGAGAAAGCTTCAGGCATCAGGGGAATGAACACAGATTAATGCAGAATGGATTTATAAAGGACAGAGACTTGAGTGTAAATTAATGGAGAAGGAATGAAACAAAAAATGAATTAAGATGTACAAAAGAATGAAATTGAGGAGATTTGCCAATGTTGCAAAACAACCAAAAGGGACAGAGTATAAAAACCTGTAAGCTGCACAGAAGTAGAGGAAGTTCTTGACTGTTTGCAGATTCACTTCCTCTCGTTGTGTATCTCGCACAAGTCCTCTGGTTTCAGACTGTTCATTTGCAGGTACAGCTGGCTTTTGGCATCGTCCCTAGAGATGGTGAAGCGTCCCTTGACTTTGTTTGAGTAGCTAATTGGAGATGAGGATGTACCTATCCTTGCAATCCATTCCAGTCCTTTTCCAGGAGCCTTACTCACCCAAGCCATGGAATAGATCCTGAAGGTAAATCCAGAAGCTTGGCAGGAGAGACCTCCAGGTCTTCTCACATCCCCTCCAGACTCCACCAACTGGATGTCAGATTTAACACCTAAAAATAAAGTTGTTTCAATAAGCTCTCCTTCATACAAGAACAGCAAATGAAATGATCCTGAATAGGGAGGGAACAATCACCTTGAAGGACTGTGAGTAAAGGCACCAATTTTAGCCATAGAACCATTTTTGCTGTGTGTAATTAACGGAAGGGAATTGAAACAGGATTTGGCAAAACAAACCAACTTTGCATTGGTGGGTGTCAGAAGAAAAAGGAAACCAACTGTTACCTTTAAAAGGGAAATTGTGCCTCAATTTACATATTGATTGAGATAAAAGAGCTCCTCAGAGTAGGGATTTCCTAGATGCCCTTGAAGACAGTTGATTTTTACATACTATTTTTCAGAGTATAAGATGCACCAGACTATAAGACGTACCTACCTTTTCTGGTGAGGAAAAGAAGAAAAAGAAATCTCCCTCTGCCTCTGCCTCTGCCTCTGCCTCTGAGCAATTTTGCCTTGTTGCAGCAAACAGCCTGCTTTACTTTCATTTTCATTTTCAGCATAGCTTGATTAGCACAAGGGAGAAAAAAATATCTGCTCTAGCAATTTTCTTCCTTGCAGCAAGCAGCAAGAGCCCTGTGCAAAACAGCTGAGAGCAAAACAGCTGAGAGTCGGGAGGCCGATCCAATCAACTTGTGCTAATTAGGCTGTGCTGAAGCTGAAAAGAGCTGTTTTTTCTTGCTGTTTGCTGCAAGGCGGTAAATTGCTGGGAGGCAGAGGCCAAAAGGTGGAGGCCAGTGGGTGGGCGGGGCTACATTCGGTGTATACAACACATCTAAATTTTCACCCCCTTTTAGGGGGGGAAAGGTGCATCTTATACACATGGTCCCTTCCATCTCTATTCTGATTGACAGGACTGTTTAACCAATATGCCCCTAGTGGACAGAGAAAGATATAAATGAGTCACTTTGAATTCTCTGGTTTGCCATGCCACAGATATATATCAAGTAAAGAACAATTGCCTAACGCCTCTTAATGTATGGATGTTTTGGAAATAAAAAGTCATATCTTCATTCACTTATTAGATTTTTTTAACATAACTATCATATGCACATACAGTTATATAGGGGGATGTCCTTATAAATACCAAGACAAATATTTTTCATAATTCACACAATGGGTAACCTCACATCGGATTAAGTAAAATTCTTGCTTTGCAATGAGGAAGCTGTGCAGCTGAATTTCTTTCCTGTAGCCACATCAAAATCTAGAAGTCTACAAGATGAGACCACGGGATTTGTTTCCTTTCCTTGTAGAGATAAAATCCTGAGGGAAGAGAATGTGTCCCATGCCCCAGAGTTAGTATATAGACCACATCATGTCAAAAGTCCTCCTGATTTATAAGTGGTGCTAAGAATAACCATCAAGTAATGACGATAAGGCAGGAAGATGGTCCAAAATATACAGACACAGAAAGCTTCACGGGAGGAGAGATTTACAATTGTCAATATCTGTCATTCTTGGCACAGCCCACTTGATGGAAGAAAGCTTTAAGCTTCAGGGGATTTTATACAGAGTTAAGAAGGACAGAGACTCAGCTTTAAGCATACTGAGTATAAATTAACGGAGAAAGGATGGAAAATGAATAACATGTAGGAAAGTATGACACTGAGGGAATTCAGCAAGGGTTAGGGTTACAAGACTACAAGATGAGACCATGGGATTTGTTACATTTCCTCGTAGAGGAAAGAAGCTGAGGGAAGAGAATGTGTCCCATACTCGATTATAGACCACATCATGTCAAACATTCTCCTGATTTGGTGGTAAGAATAACCATCAAGCAATGATGACAAGGCAGGAAGACAGTCCAAAATCTATAGACCCAGAAGGCTTCGTGGCAGTAGAGATTTCTAATCACCAATATCTGGCAGTCTTAAGACTGGCCAACTGAGGGGACAATGCTACTGGCATTAGGGGATATTAAATAGATTCATGTAGAAGGAATTAAGAAGGATAGAGTCTCAGGTTTAAGCACACTGAGTATAAATGAATGGAGAAGGAATGGAAAATGCATAACTTGTAGAAAAGAATGAGACTGTGGAAAGTTGGCAATATTGAAAGAAAAAAAGGGGCTTAAGTGAAAATATGTGCAAGAAGTTCTTGGCGGGCTTCAGAGTTACTTCCTCTCACTGTGTGTCTTGCACAATAATAGACTGCCGTGTCTTCAGCTTTGAGGCTGTTCATTTGCAGATACAGCTGGCTTTTGGCATTGTCCCTGGAGATGGTGAAGCATCCCTTTACTTTGTCTGAATAGTAAAAGTCCGTGTTACCCATATATGCAAGCCATTCCAGTCCTTTCCCTGGAACCAGTCTCATCCAGGCCATGTAATGGCTGCTGAAGATGAATCCAGATGCTTGGCAGGAGAGACGGAGGGACTCTCCAGGTTTTCTCACATCTCCTCCAGATTCCACCAATTGGACCTCAGATCTGATACCTAAAAAGAAAGGTGTTTCAATGAGATCTCCTGTAAACAAGAACAGTGAATGGAAGAAAACTCTACATAGAGGGAAACATTACCTCCAAGGGATACAAGTAAGGACACCAAGTTCAGCCACATAATCATTATTGCTCTGCTAGTAATGAATGAGTGGGAATTCAGCTTTGTGTTGGTGGGTGTCAACTGTTGCCTTTAAAGGGGAAATAGGGCCTTCATTTACATATTGCTTGAGATAAAAGAGTTCCTCAGAGCAGGATTTCCATAGTTCTCCTTGCACATGCCCTACACAGTGGATTTTTACACAATTTTCCAGTCCAAAGAAAAATGGAGCAGCAAACAGAAGAGCAACTGAAACAAAGATTTGCACAATTTCACCACTTCTCAAACGTGATTCAAAATAACAAATCACAAACGACCACTAGGAACATTTGAAAGAGACATTTTAGAAGATAGGAAAACAGTAGCACATCTGAGTTCAGGAAAGGTTGTATACTTTCCCCCCTCCCATTTAAAATGACTATTTGAAGGAACCCAAAAGAACTGAACGCAGAGCAAAATCAATTTTGTTTTGGAGGCTATTTTGTGTGGTGTTTTTGTTACTTCTTACTTGCCCAGAGTCGATTCCTCAAGATGGGCAATCCTAAAAATTTAAAAAATAAGGAAGGAAGGAAGGAGGGAGGGAGGGAGGAAGGAAGGAAGGGAGGAAAATTAAAAATGGAGACATTGGCTGAAAAGAAACAGAAAAAAGAAATGGCAATAGTGTGTTGTGATGTAGGATCCAATCTGGGTCATTTACTGGGACCAGAGGTTTAGCTTTCTGAGTTTTTCGACTTGTGCTATCTAGCATGAGTCTTCAAAGCTCTCAAGACTAATTGAAAACTCTACAAGATGAAACCATAGGATTTGTTTCATGTTCTTGCAGAGAAAATAAACTGATATATTGGAATTGTAATGGAGCACATCATGTCAAAACTTCTGGTAGTAAGAGTAAACAACAAGAAGTGACAACCTGTTGTGGTCTGCCAGCAATCTGCATAGCTGGCAGTGGAGTCAGACAGAGGAAGAACATGGGCCAGTCCTGGAGGCTGGGGAAGGCCCGGATGAGGGCTCTGCATCAGAGGCAGAGATGGGGCCAGGGCCATCAGGGAGTGATGTGCGGACTCCGGAGCCTCCAGAGGCTGACAGTAGAGAGGCAGAGGAACAGGAGGAGCCTGTTCCTAGTGCACGTATGAGAAGAGCAGGAGCAGCTAAAGCAGAGAGGACGACTTGGGAATAGGGCCAAGAGATGATTGGCTTAAAAGACCAGCAATAGCTCTTGGCCTCTTTGCTGGAAAACAACCATTGAGAGAATTGCTTCTTGTTTGGCTGTAGTTATTTCTTCTGTTCCTGAACTATTGCCAAGAAAAGCCTTTGGCAGTTTGCCTAATCATCCCAAAGTCAGAGATAAACTAAAGACTGGTGTTTTGAGGACTTTGCTTTCATTTAATTTAGAATACGCTGAGAATGAGTTAATTCTCAGCTGTTTTAATAAAATCTGTTTGTTTTTTGGAATTGTTTTGCATTTAATATCAACTACCTGGGCCTGGGTCACAACACAACCAAGCACGGAGACACCACAAAACTTACAGACCCAGAAGGCTTCATGGGAATGGAGATTTCCAATTGCCAATATCTGGCAGTCTTTGCATTGCCCATCTGATGGGAAGGAGCTCCAGGCATCTGGGGATTTTATACAGATCAATGTAGAAAGATTTAAGAAGGAAGAAGAGATAGGTTTTAGCAGGCTGATATGAATTAATGGAGAAGTAATGAAAAATGAATTACATAGAAAAGAATGAGACTGAGGATATTCAATCATATTGAAAGAAATGAAGGGACTGAGTACAAACAACTCAGAAGTAGAGAAAGTTCTTGACAGGCTTCAGATTCACTTCCTTTCACTGTGTGTCTTGCACAGTAATAGACTGCCGTGTCCTCTGGTTTGAGGATGTTCATTTGCAGATACAGCTGGCTTTTGGAAATGTCCTTGGAGATGGTGAAGCGGCCCTTCACTTTGTCAGAGTAGTAAATATCTGAAGACCACATATATTGCATTGCCACCCATTCCAGTCCTTTCCCTGGAGCCTGTCTCACCCAGCTCATCTCATGGTTGCGGAAGGTGAACCCAGAGGCTTGGCAGGAGAGATGGAGGGACCCTCCAGGTCTTCTCACATCCCCTCCAGACTCCACCAATTGAACCTCAGATTGGACACCTAGAAAGAAAGTTGTTTCAATGAGATTTCCTGTATACAAGAACAGAAAATGGGAGGAAACTCTAGTTAGAGTGAAACATTACCTCCAAGGAGTACAAGTAAGAATAAAAAGTTTAGGCACAGGATCATTTCTGCCTTTCTCTAGTAAATGGAGTATATGTGATAGGAAAGGATTTGGGGAAATGCACAAACTTTGTGTTGATGGGGGTCAACTGTTGCCTTTAAAGAGGAAGTTGTGTCTTCATTTACATATTACTTGAGACAAAAGAGTTCCTGAGAGCAGGATTTTCACAGTTGTCCTTGCGTAGGCCCTGCACAGTTGATTTTTATACAACTTCCAGTCCAAACCTAAAGGAAGCATCCTTTACAGAACAGTAATGAAAACAAAGGCTTATAAAATTCCACTACTTCTCAAAAGATGTTGAGACTCTAGAAAGAGTGCAGAGAAGAGCAACAAAGATGATTAGGGGACTGGAGGCTTAGTAAGACCACACCTAGAATACTGTTTTGGTCACCACACTATAAAAAAGATGTTGAGACTCTAGAAAAAGTGAAGAGAAAAGCAACAAAAATGATTAGGGTACTGGAGGCTAAAACATATGACGAACAGTTGCAGGAACTGGGTATGTCTAGTTTGATGAAAAGAAGGACTAGGGGAGACATGATAGCAGTGTTCCAATATCTCAGAGGCTGCCACAAAGAAGAGGGAGTCCAGCTATTCTCCAAAGCACCTGAGGGCAGAACAAGAAGCAATGGGTGGAAAGTAATCAAGGAGAGAAGCAATTTAGAACTAAGGAGAAATTTCCTGACAGCGAGAACAATTAATCAGTAGAACAACTTGACTCCAGAAGTTGCAAATGCTCCAACACTGGAAGTTTTAAAGAAGAGATTGGACAACGATTTGTCTGAAATGGTATAGGTTTTCCTGCCTAGGCAGGGGGTTGGACTAGAAGACCTCCAAGGTCCCTTCCAACTCTTGTTATTCTATCCTATTCTGATTCAACATCATAAATCATTAACAACCACTAGGGACATTTGAAAGATAGGAAGATAGGAAAACAGTAGCACAACTGAGTTCAGGAAAGGTTTGATACTTTTCCCCATCTTGTTTAACATGACCTTTTGAAGGAACCCAAAAGAAATGAACGCAGATAAAAAAATCATTTTTTGTTTTAGAGGTTATTTTGTGTGCTGTTTTTGTTACTTCTTACTTGCCCCGAGTCGATTCCTCAAGATCGGCAATCCTAAAACTTTAAAAAAAAATAAGGAAGGAAGGAAGGAAGGAAGGAAGGAAGGAAGGAAGGAAGGAAG
>WNWU01013685.1:42301-58868 GCA_012654045.1 Ptyas mucosa
AAGGAAGGAAGGAAGGAAGGAAGGAAGGAAGGAAGGAAGGAAGGAAGGAAGGAAGGAAGGAAGGAAGGAAGATTAAGAATGTAGAAACAGGCTGAAATAAACAGTAAAAAGAAATGGCTACAGACTGTAGGAACTAGCCTGACTAGGTGGCTCAGTGGCTAAGACACTGAGCTTGTCGATCAGAAAGGTTGGCAGTTCGGCAGTTCGAATCCCTAGTACAGATCTCCTGCAGGAGCAGGCAGTTGGACTAAATGACCTCCAAGGTTCCTTCCAACTCTATTACTGTTATAAGCTAGAGAGAAATTCCCTAGCTCCATCATGAGTCTGAAAGCTCAGAAGACTCGACCTTTGGTCTTGGTGAATGAGCCACCTGAGATCCTGCAACATTATCCTGGGACAACTATATTCACTTTCATTCATGAGAGTGTTGTGTGACAACATTGCCCTCACGTGTCAAAACTGAGAAGAGAACACAACTTCCTCGTTGCACTCATGTAACTCCTCTCCTGTGCGAGCTGCACTGGCTCCCAGTGGCCTTCCGGGTGCAATTCAAGGTGTTGGTTACCACCTTTAAAGCACTCCATGGCTCAGGACCTGGGTACCTTTAAGACCACCTTCTGCTACCGATAGCCTCCCACCGACCAGTTCGCTCCCACAGAGAGGGACTGTTGTGTCTTCGGCTCCCGAGCCCGGACCTCCGGAGGAAGAATCCTCCGAAAGTGAAGAGGAGGAGGAGGCAAGGGCCTCCTCCCCTGGCCCGTCTGGTTTGGCACCACCCCAGGCCCCAGCTGAAAGCCCTGTGGAAGAAAGCTCCTCTGAGTCAGACGTTAATGAGGAGAGGGAGTGGATTAATCCCAGGTGGCGACGATCAGAGAGACGGGCTCAGCAAAGGAGTGGGTGGGGCCGAGCACGAGGTGATGAGTCACAAAGCCAACGCCCCACAAGGTATAAAAGGAGCTGACCTTACCTTGTTGGCTTTTGTGACGAACAAAGTTTTAACCTGACTGCTTGGGTCCTGAAATACTGCAGCAGCTAAGTGTTTTCTTTTAACCTTGTATTGGACATAAATACTTGGAGCCTTATCAGGGACTGGCCGTGGCAACTCAAAACAACAGCTGTCGTTATCTCTCCCGGGCTCGCTGCCAGCTTTTTGTTTATGGATGGTAAATAAACAACTTCTGAATACTTCTGTTCGAGTGTGTGTGCTTGTCTGGGCTTCTGAAGCAGGGAGGGGACAGAACAGGGACTCCTCAGGGTGCCATTGGCCAAATTATGTCGGCTGGCAACACCCAGGGGGAGGGCCTTCTCTGTGGGAGCCCCTGCCCTCTGGAATGAACTGCCCCCGAACATACGCAAGATCTCTGACCTCCAAGTTTTCTGCTGTGCTCTTAAGACCCTGCTCTTCCGACAGGCAGGGCTACCTTCATAATTGAGTTTTAATTTCAGAGTTCTTAAATGTTTTGGGTTTTTTAGCTAATTTTGGCCTTAAATGTAATACTTTTAAGAAACTTTTAAATTTAAATTCTGATATTTGTGTTGTGTTTTTACCTGGCTGTACACCACCCCGAGTCCTTTGGGAGAGGGGCGGTATAGAAATAAAATTATCCTTATCCTTATCCTTCCTAATTCTCCAAAGAATTTCTTCTTTTGCTCCAGACGTTTCCTCATTTTGTGAATATTGCATATGCTGGTGGGGGGTTTCTTATTTACCTTCAGCCTACTTTTACTGGGAGAAGCTTAATAAAGAGATGGGTGGCATTTAAATTGTATGTATGTATGTATGTATGTATGTATGTATGTATGTATGTATGTAAAGGGACGTGGTGGCTCAGTGACTAAGATGCTGAACTTCTTGATCAAAAGGTTCAGCGGTTCGAATCCCTAGTGCCGCGAAATGGGGTGAGCTCCCGTTCCTTCTCCCAGCTTCTGCCAACCTAGCAGTTCGAAAGCACGTAAAAAATGCAAGTAGAAAAATAGGGACCACCATGTCACCATGATGAAGAGAAGCAGTTGTGAAATGAGTGACACCGTTTTTAAGAATGCTACAATGGGCATAAATGATGACCAGTCATAAGTGCGAAGACCGGTCAAAAGTGCGAGGATCTGTCAGAAATCACTTTTTTCAGCCCTTTGAGTAGTCCTTTTGTGCACATGGACTACTCAGAGGGCTGAAAAAGTTATTTTTGCTGGTCCTCACACTTGTGACCAGTCCTCGAACCTCTGACTGGTCCTCACACTTATGACCATCCTCACATTTATGCCCGTGCACATTCTTAAAACCATGTCACTCATTTCACAACTGCTTCTCTTCACCATGGTGACAAGATAGGGCAAAAACGTAAAATGTGAGGACAGTCGTAAGTTCGAGGACCGGTCACAAGTGCGAGGACCAGTCAAAAATTACTTTTTCAGCCCTCTGAGTAGTCCATATGCACAAAAGGACTACCCAGAGGGCTGAAAAAAGTGATTTCTGACAGGTCCTCGCACTTTTGACCAGTCTTTTTTTATTTTGAAATTTACCAGTAGCCGCTGCATTTTCCACCCCCGGCTTATACGCGAGTCAACAAGTTTTCCCAGTTTTGGGGGGTAAAATTGGGGGGGGGTGTCGGCTTATATGCAGGTCGGCTTATACACAAGTATATACGGTAGGTAGGAAAATATAAGTAATAAGAAGTTTAGCTAGAGAGGTTGACCAAAGACATTTGCATAATGTCTACTTTGTTTTTGGCTGGCTAATTATATCTAGCAAACATTATGAAGCCAAACATTAAATAAATGATAGCTAGATATACGGTATAACAGAGGAAATAAATGAAGGAATTTTGCATGTTCTATTTCAAATCTTAAAACAAAAATGAGACAATCGCTCATCAACAATGATGTAATATCTACATTAGAGACTGGAGGGGTTGCTTAATAAAATAAGCCCTGAGTTTTAAACGTGTATGAGTGCACATGTATGTTTATGTCCACTTATTCTTTTGATTAAATAAGTGTTCATGTGAAACAAAGTAAACCATTGGGAATGAGGTAGATCAATGTAGAAGAAATTAAGAACCATAGAGACTCGGGTTTCAGGACATGGAGCATGAATTAATGGAGAAGGAATGGAAAATGCATAACTTGTAGAAAAGAATGAGACTGTGGAAGTTTGGCAATATTGAGAGAAAGAAAAAAGGGAGTGACTGAAAATATTTGAAAGACGCTCAGAAGTAGAGAAAGTTCTTGGCAGGCTTCAGATTCACTTCCTCTCACTGTGCGCCTCTTGCACAGTAATAAACAGCCGTGTCTTCTGGTTTCAGATTGTTCATTTGCAGATACAGCTGGCTTTTGGCATCATCCCTGGAGGTTGTGAAGCGTCCCTTGACTTTGTTTGAGTAGTAAATGGTAGTTGAAGATGGATATATCTCTGAAACCCATTCTGGTCGTTTTTCTGGGGCCTGTCTCACCCACTGCATGAAGTAGCTACTGAAGGTGAATCCAGAGGCTTGGCAGGAGAGACGGAGGGATTCTCCAGGTCTTCTCACATCCCCTCCAGACTCCACCAATTGGACATCAGATCTGACACCTAAAAAGAAAGATGTTTCAATGAGGTATTTTGTAAACAAGAACAGCAGATGGAAGAAAACTCTACGTAGAGGGAAACATTACCTCCAAGAGATGCAAGTAAGGACACCAAGTTTAGCCACAGAATCATTATTTCTCTGTCAGGAATGGATGGATGGAAATTGAAAGGAGAGGTTTTCAGAAAATGCAGAAACTTTGTGTTGGTGGGTGTCCCTGGAAAAGGAAACCAACTGTTGCCTTTAAAGGGGAAATTGTGCCTTGATTTACATATTGGTTGAGATAAAAGAGTTCCTCAGAGCAGGGATTTCATAGCTGTCCTTACACAATCCCTGCACAGTTGATATTTACATAATTTCCCAGGTCAAAGAAAACTGAAGCAGCCTTTATAGAAGACCAATTGAAACAACTCACTGGAGAAGAACCTAATGCTGGGAACGACTGAGGGCAAAAGGAGAAAGGGACGGCAGAGAATGAGGTGGCTGGATGGAGTCACTGAAGCAGAAGGTGTGAGCTGAAATGGACTCCAGAGGGTGGTAGAGGACAAGAAGGCCTGGAGGAACGTTGTCCATGGAGTCGCGATGGGTCAGACAAGACTTCACAACTAACAACAACAAATTGAAACAAAGACCTGCAAAATTTCACCACTTTTCGAAAGTGATTCAGCATAACAAATGATGAACGAGCACTAAGAACGTTTGAAAGAGAAAACACATTAGAAAACATTTTTTTTAAAAAAATAGCACATTTGAGTTCAGAGAATGTTTTGTACATTATCCCTTTAATATGAAGAAGCCCCAAAGAACTGAATGCAAACCTAGATCATATACATATTGGTTAAGATAAAAGAGATTTCCTGACAATTTCAAGAGGAATAGTAATAACAATTCTAATAAAAAATATATCAAATCACTCACTGTGGATTGAAAAATAATAGTAACCTGCAGGAAGGAAGGAAGGATGGATGGATGGATGGATGGATGGAAGGAAGGAAGGAAGGAAGGAAGGAAGGAAGGAAGGAAGGAAGGAAGGAAAAGAGGGAGGGAGGGAGGGAGGGTGAAGAAAGATTGAAAATAACCAGAAGCTTCCTATTTTTATATGTACTAAATTTACTATAAAAGTACATATATAACAGGAACTGTTAACATTGCAGTTATAAAAATGAGCTCATCTTTTTCTTTATCTGTTTTTTCTAACCATGAAAAAAAAAACATAACTGTATGTTTTTCTGTTGTTTGCAAAATATTTCTAAAGTTTTTTCTAATGAAAGATGTTACTACCAGACAGTGACAACAAAATGCTTACAATGTGTTAAGCAATAGCCTTCATACTTTTGTATATTTTATACAAAGTCAGCTTATTGCCCCCACAAACTGGGTCCTCATTTTATCTACCTTAGAAAGGACGGAAGGCTGAGTCAACCTTGAGCCTGGTGGGATTTGAACATGCAGTAATTGCAGGCAGCTGATGTTAATAACAGTTAATAACATTGTTTTAGTCTGCTGAGCCACCAGAGCTCAGCAGACATCTTAATCAAAGATGTTAGTTTTCTGAAGGTTCCATCATCTTCACCATCCATGCCTCCATTGTGGTGATGATGAGTCTTTCCATTGTTGAGCAAAGAATAGTTTCCCTTCAGTTATCATGCATAACTGTGATGGTGAACCTATGGCATGTGTGCCACTGATGGCACACAGAGCCCTCTCTGTAGGCATGCCAGCTGTCTCCCCAGCCCAGCTCCACCATCCATTTGCACACACCTCCTGCCGGCCAGCTGGTCTTTGGGTCTCTGCCATGCATATGCACGGGTGGGGCACATGCAGGAGATATGGGTGTGCAGGGATGGGCACATGCACGAGGGGCACTCACATTACACTTTGGGGCCTCGTGCGGCACCAACACACTCCATTTTGACTTCCAGGTTGGTGCAGGTGGTCTTCTAGGATCAAAATGGGGCACAGAGGGGTGTGTGTGGTCCCCCATGTCCCTTTTTGGCTACCGGGTTGGTGCAAGAGGCCTTCCAGGCCCAAAACGGGGCACGGGGAGGGAGCGTGCAGCTCCCTCGTGCCCCATTTTGGGCCTGTAAAGCCTCCTGCACCCACCTGGTAGCTAAAAATGGGTGAGGGGGTGCAGGCCACATGCAGGGGGTCGTGTGCTCATGCACGGGGGTGAGGGGGGCGTGTGGGGGGGTCACATGTGCATGTGAATGGGGAACACAGGGGGGGTCATGCACAGGGGTGTCACGGAGTCAATCCAGGGGTGAAATGTAAAATTTGTTACTACCGGTTCTGTGGGCATGGCTTGGGGGGGGGGTTAATGTGACTGGGTGGGCGTGGCCACCTTTTTTTTTTTAAACTTTTCAAAGCATTTTTTCTAATGCTTTGAAAAGCCTCTGCTGATCAGGCAACTCAGCTGGGATCGTCAGAGAGGCTTTTTTAAAAATGCCTCTCTGATGATCAGGCAACTCAGCTGGGATCATCAGAGACTTTTCAAAGCATTTTTTTTTTACCACCTCTTCGGCCAAGAGGTTGCAATAAAAAATGCTTTGAAAAGCCTCTGACGATCCCAGCTGAGCCACGTGATGATCAGAGGCTTTTTTTTTTAACTTTTAAAAGCATTTTTTCATCCGAAGAGGTTGTAGAAAAAAATGCTTCTAAAAGTTTTTTTAAAAAAGCCTCTGATGATCGTGCAGCTCAGCTGGGCATGTGGCGAGGGGTGGGGGGGCGTAGGGATTTTGGCTACCAGTTCTCCGAACCACCCGCCACCATCGCTACCGGATCGGGCGATCCTGTCCAAATCGGGAGCATTTCACCCCTGGGTCAATCCATTATTGCACACAACGACAAAATTGTTAGCCATCACTGATATATAAAAAGAAATATTAATGACTTTTCCAGCTACCTCTCTATTAGTTCCAAATAAAAACTTTCTGCTTTCAATTTTAGTTGAACCTTCAGAATCTTTTGGATAGGTGTACATATCAGTATCCAAAAATATTTTTAGATTTTTTTATTTTTTTTTTGCAATTCTCAATATCTGGCAATCTTGGTAGAGCCCAGCTGAAGGAGAAAACTTCAAGCATCAGGGAAGTTTATATAGAGTTAAGAAGGACGGAGACTCAGGTTTAAGCATACTGAGTATAAATTAATGGCGAAGGAATGGAAAATGAATAACATATAGGAAAGTATGAGACTGAGGAAATTCAGCAAGGAAAGAACTAAAAGGACTGAATGTAAATCAGCGTAAGGTGTTCAGAAGTAGAGAAAGTTCTTGACAGGCTTCAGATTCATTTCCTCTCACTGTGTTCCTCTTGCACAGTAATAGATCGCCATGTCCTCTGGTTTGAGGCTGTTCATTTGCAGATACAGCTGGCTTTTGGCATCGTCCCTGGAGATGGTGAAGCGTCCCTTCACTTTGTCTGAGTAGAAGATATTTGAAAACCATATATGTGCCACGAATTCCAATCCTTTCCCAGGAGCTTGTCTCACCCAGTTCATGTCATAATTGCTGAAGGTGAATCCAGAGGCTTGACAGGAGAGATGGAGGGACTCCCCAGGTCTTCTCAAATCTCCTCCAGACTCCACCAACTGGGCCTGAGATTGGACACCTAGAATGAAAGGTGTTTCAATGAGATTTCCTGTATATAAGGATAGAAATTGAAAGGAAACTCTAGATAGAGGGAAATATTACCTCCAAGGAGTACAAGTAAGAATAAAAAGTTTAGACACAGGACCATTTCTGCCTCTCTCTAATAAATGGAGGATATCTGATAGAAAAGGATTTGGGAAAATACACAAACTTTGTGTCAGTGGGTGTCCACTGTTGCCTTTAAAGGGGAAATTGTGCCTTCATTTACATATTGCTTGAGATAAAAGAGTTCCTCAGAGCAGGATTTTCATAGTCTTTGTACAGGCCCCACACAGTTGATTTTTACACAATATTCTAGTCCAAAAAAAATTGAAGCAGCCTTTACAGAAGAGCAACTAAAAGAAAGACTTGAAAAAATGTCACCGCTTCTCAAAAGTGATTCAAGGTAAGGCATCATGAACATGCAGGAAGAAAATTTGAAAGAGGCATGTTAGAACGCTGGAAAACAGAAGCACATCTGAGTTCAGGAAAAGTTTTATACATTTTCCACTTTAAATACCTATACTCACCCGTCTTCTACAAGAATGAATTATTTTGAGAAATATTAAAAATCAGAATATTATATTTCCCTGGATGGTAAAAGAAGAAAAATGTTTTACAGACAGAAAGCAGCTCCCTGACCCCAGCAGATATTTGTTACCCAGTAAGAAAGACTGGGCCAACCTATCTACAAGACAAAAGACCTCCAGCTCCAGAGTGATGGGATTAAGACATGATGATCCGGGATTTAATAGGATTAACCCATCTAGCAGCAGAGCTCTCCACATGGCACAATCTCCTAAAGACAGTCCAAACTTCAACCAAACCTGGGACTCAGACAACCTACAGAGTTAGCTTTGACTCCTACAACAGCTAATAGAATGTATGTTCTTGCACAGGAACAGGAAGCTCAAGTGCAAAGCTCAAGTGAAGGTATAAATGCCCTTCGCTCTCAACTCCATTCTGATCAGATGCCCAAAATCACACTTGCTTGGTGGTTCTGCTTCATCAATAAATGGACCTTCTTTCCAATCAGATCCAGCCTCCATTTTGTCTTTCTCCCGTCTTGGAACTGAACCAGATGAATATTTCTTCCAACACACCTTTTCCAGAAACCCGAAGGAACTGAATGCAGAACAAGATCATTTTTGTTTGGGAGGCTATTTTGCTCTCCCTCCCTCCCTCCCTGCCTCCTTCCCTCTCTTTGTATGTGAGTTGTTAGTTGCCCAGAGTTAATTTGCCAAGATGGGCAGCCATTTAAATTGAAATAATAATCATGACAAGAATAATGATAATAACAATTGTAATAAAAATGTCATCAAAGCAATGACTATAGTTTGAAAAATAATAATAAACCTCTTTGAGGGAAGGGAAGGGAAGGGAAGGGAAGGGAGGGAAGGGGAGGGGAGGGGAAGGAGGAAGGAAGGAAAGAAGGAAAGAAGGAAAGAAGGAAGGAAGGAAGGAAGGAAGGAAGGAAGGAAGGATTAAAAATGTAGAAACAGTCAGAAAAGAAAGAGTAAAAAGAAATGGCAACAGATTTTAGGATCCAGAGCAGGGGTGTCAAACTTGTGGTGCACAGGCCAGATGTGTCACGCACTGGCCACGCCCATGGTTTAGTGAATGAGAAAAAGCTTACGATACGTCACGTGATGACATCATGACACGAGTTTGACACCTGTGATGTAGAGAGAAATTCCCTGAGGATGGCTGCAGCACGAGTCTGAAAGCACAGAAGACTCAACCATTGGTCCTGGTGAACAATCCAGATTGAATCCAGCATCATTATCCTCATGAGGGTATTGTGTGACAACATCGCCCCAGGTGTCAAAAGGAAGGAAAGAACACAACTTCCTATTTCTCCAAAGGAATAATTTTGTTCCAGAGTTTTCCTCAAATTTGTGAACGGCAGTTGGGATTATTAGAAGGATTTTCCTCAAGTTTCTTTGCCAGGCTTCTGCCATGATGTTAATGGAGAATATATCATTCCAGGGGTTTTTTTTCCCCCTCTGAAGTCAAATCACTTTCCAAACTGTGAAGTTGAAAGTGGAATTTTGAAGCCACTGTCCTCATTTTTCATTGTCTTCCAGCATACATTGTGACTGGAAACCCAGAATAATAGAATCCTAAAATTCTCACTACAGTATGTGGTGGTGAATCCTAATTAGCTAATTTAGGATCTGGGTAAGTGGTGGGTTTCAAATTTTTTTTACTACCGGTTCTGTGGTAGTGCGGTTGGTGGGCATGGCATGGCTTGGTGGGTGTGGCTTGGTGGGCATGGCAGGGGAAGGATCAGTGGTGGGTTCCTCCCGGTTCCGCCTGGTTCCGCCACGCCAGTAGCGGTGACGATATGACATCACTGAACCAGTTCTCCCCCCGCCTCCCCGCCCCCGCCCCCCCGTGTTATTCTTACCTTTTATTTGGCCCCACCCCCAATATATTGCTGCCTCCTGAGTCCCAGCTGAACGGCTAGAAGGAAAAAAAAGTTTAAACTCTTGCCCTGGGGCTTCAAAGGGCCGCCCTACAGCTGATCAGTGTTAAAAGAAAACAAATGAGTAGACCGGTGCCTGCAAAAACAAATAGGTAGACCAGTGCCTGCAAAAACAAATGAGTAGACTGGTGCCTGCAAAAATAAATGGGTCAACCGGTACAGCTCTGCAAGCAGTTAAAAGCCTGGTAGACCAGTACCTCTGCTAAATCCTAAAGAATTGTCACATGACCATTAAGCCATGCCCACAAAATAAGCCACGCCCACGGAACTGGTAGTAAAAAAATTTAGAACCCATCCCTGGGAAGGATACTGTAAAATCTCCATTCCCTCCCAATCAGTTGGGACGTGGGAGGCAGAGAATAGATGGGGACGGAGCCAGTTAGAATTTTTACTACCGGTTCTCCAAACTACTCAAAATTTCCACTACCGGTTCTCCAGAACTGGTCAGAACCTGCTGAAACCCACCTCTGATCTGGGGCTGAATCAAGTTGCGGAGCTGCTGTGAAGAAAAGACGGTTTTTGTTTAGCTTCAGATTCATTTCCTCTCACTGTGTCCCTTGTACAATAATAGACTGCAGTGTCCTCTGGTTTGAGGCTGTTCATTTGCAGGTACAGCTGTCTTCTGGCATTGTCTGTGGAGCTGGTGCAGCGCCCCTTCACTTTGTCTGAGTAGTAAACGCTACTTGAAGTTGGATTTATTGATAACACCCATTCCAGTCCTTTCCCTGCAGCCTGTCTCACCCAGTGCAACCAGTAGCCACTGAAGGTGAATCCAGAGGCTTGGCAGGAGAGACGGATGGACTCTCCAGGTCTTCTCACATCCCCTCCAGACTCCACAAACTGGGCTTGTGATTGGACACCTAGAGAGAAAGGAGTTACAGTGACATCTCTATATACAAGAGAAGCAAACTGAAGGAAAATCAACAGAGGGAAGGATTACCTCCAAGGATTCCTAGTAAGAAGACCAACTTTAGCCATAGTGTCATTTTTGCTCCCTCTAATGAATCAACAATAAAAGATTCAGGAAAATGCTCAAACTTTGTGTTGCGGGAAAACACCTGGCTCCTTTAAAAGGAGAATTGCACCCTGATTTACATATTGCATGAGATAAAACAGCTGCTTGGGGCAGTCACCTATACATTTCTTTGCACACACATTAGAAACATGATTCTTAATGGCACATTATAGAAACAAGAGAGAGGGAGGGAGGGAGGCTGGGAGAAAGAGAGAGAGAGAGAGAGAGAGAGAGAGAGAGAGAGAAACAGACAGAAAGAGACGGAGAGGGAGAGAGAGAGGGAAGACATTAATGTCTCATTATTATGGTTCATTGCATAGTTACCCTCTTGTTTATGCTACATTTGGCATTTTTTTAAAAAAAAATATTGAAATTCATTATATTACAATACAGTACAATCAGTCAGACAGTGTTATTTTTATGCCCAGGTTAGATAGATTCTACCTTTACATTTCATCGTTCCACATTCCTATATGCATCTTAAAATTTGTATTAACTTTTATCTATTCTTTATTCAGTTATCAATCCACCTGTGCCAATCATCCCACACCGTATAATATTCTGAGTCTTCTTTCTTGTTTAATTCAAACGTTAATTTGTTCATTTTGGCACATTCCAGAACTTTCTGAATAATACGTTCCTCTGGTGGTATATCCTTTCCTTTCCAATACTGGACATAGGCTATTCTTGCTGCAGTGAGTATATGTATGATTAAATATCTTCTATTTTTCCCATATTTTGTCTTTAGTATTCCCAGGAGAAATGTTTCAGGTGTCAATTCAATTTTTTCATTAATTACTTCCTGTAGCCAATTCTGAATTTTTCTCCAATACCTTTTCACTTCAGGACAGGACCACCACATATGAAAGAAGGTACCTTGGTGACATCCACACTTCCAACACTTGGGGCATTTTTAGATTTTTAGATTTGGCATTTTTATCCACCTAGCCTTTAGGAAAAAGACAGGCTGACACTGCAGTCATTAAAATCACATCTGAAAAATCGTCACAGTTCAGGAAAGTGTTCAATAATAAGGGAAAGAAAAGATGTACTGAGAATACACATACCCTGCAAAAACATCTGGACCCCTCAACTCAACCAGGGCAAAGCAATAGATGCAATTTACATTGACTTATGTAAAGCCTTTGATTCAGTTGTGCACGACAAACTACTTCTGAAATTAAAATATTATGTCATTTCTGGATTCCTACATAATTGGATAGCTGCATTCCTGTCAAACAGGCAACAAGTGGTCAAAATAGGCACCTGTTAACAGTGGTGTTCCCCAAGGCAGCATTCTAGGCCCAACATTCTTTCTGCTTTATATCAACAATAATTGTGATCAAATTATAAGCAGCGGTGTCCTCTTTGCTGATAATGTTAAACATTCAATACCACAGACAACTTTGATACCCTTCAAAATGACCTTGACTATGTATCTGGATGGTCTGTCAGTTGGCAACTCCAAATCTCTGCTAACAAATGTTCAGTCCTGCACAGTAGAAATAAGAAGGTCAAATATTTGCTGGCTGGTAATGATCTAAAAGTTGACCCACATTCTGTCAAGAACCTAGGAGTACTCATCTCAAAATGAGATGAGTACTCATCTAAGTCCCAGAGCTCACTGTAACATCATTGCAAAAGAAGGGCATTAAGAGTTGTCAATCTCATTTTACAAAGTTTTCTCTCTGGTAATGCTATACTACAAATTAGGGCATATAAAACCTTTGCCAGACCTATCCTTGAATACTGTTCACCTGCCTGGAACCCTCACTGTATTTCAGACATCAATACATTAGAGAGGGTCCAGAGATACTTTACTAGAAGAGTACTCAAATCTTCTGTTCAAAATAAAACTCCCTATCCCCCTAGGCTAGAAATTTTAGGTCTGGATAGCCTCAAACTACGCCATCTACATTCCGACCTATGCTTAGTTCATAAGATTATTTACCAAAACGTCCTACCTGTAGATGAGTACTTTAATTTCAACCATAATAACACAAGGACTATCAATAGATTCACACTCAATGTCATTCGCTCTATTCTTGATTGTAGGAAATATGACTTCTGCAATAGAGTAGTAAATGTCTGGAACACTCTACCTGATCCTGTTGTTAGTCTCGCTAATCCCTATACCTTTTACCTTAAACTGTCTACCGTGGACCTTTCAAGTTTCTTAAGAGGTCCCTAAGGGGGCGTGGACAGGGGTGAAATGTAAATTTTGTTACTACCGGTCCGGTGGGCGTGGCTTGGTGGAGGAGGTAATGTGACTGAGTGGGCAGGGCCAACTTTTTTTAAAAAAAAACTTTTCAAAGCATTTTTTCTAATGCTTTGAAAAGCCTCTGCTGATCAGGCAACTCAGCTGGGATCATCAGAGAGGCTTTTTAAAAAAATACCTCTCTGCCGATCAGGCAACTCAGCTGGGATCGTCAGAGAGGCTTTTTAAAAAATACCTCTCCGCCGATCAGGTAACTGAAACTTTTCAAAGCATTTTTTTTACACCTCTTTGGCCAAGAGGTTGCAGAAAAAAATGCTTTGAAAAGCCTCTGATGATCCCAGCTGAGTCGCGCGATCATCAGAGGCTTTTTTAAAAAAACTTTTAAAAGTATTTTTTCGTCGGAAGAGGTTGTAGAAAAAATGCTTTTAAAAGTTGGGAAAAAAAGCCTCTGATGATTGTGCAGCTAAGCTGGGCATGGGGAGGGGGGGGCAGGGATTTTTGCTACCAGTTCTCCGAACCATCCACCGCCATCGCTACCAGATCGGGCGATCCGGTCCGAACCGGGAGCATTTCACCCCTGGGCGTGGATAAGCACACTAGCGTGCCTACCATCCCTGTCCTACTGTCCCCATTTATATGTATTCATTCTACCTGTTTATGGCTATGTTTTGCCTATGTATATCCTTTTTCTGTGCCAATTTTTTTTCATTTGTCCATGTCTATGTCTATACTGTTACTTGTTTCCTTGTCCTTGTTGACAAACAAACAAACAAATAAATAAATAACTTAAATAGCTGTGTTAAGGACCAAAATTTTCCTTGACTATTTTTTTTCGAAGAAACCAGAAAGAACCAAAGGCTGACCAAGCTGTAAGACGCACTTTCCATGCCACATGTGAATTGCACTCAGATGTCCAAGTTGCAAAACCTGAATGAAAGAATCCACAGGCACAGTCGATATCATTTGGGATGTCTGGGTGGGGGAGGTTTCCTTTTTCCCTATTAGATTGGTTTTATCGAAGCAGTTTTATGCATTTTACATTCTGGATGTGTTTTTTTTTATTTGCTATTTTGTGTGTTGTTTCTATTGCTTGTCAGCTGCCCAGAGTTGATTCCTCACGATGGATAGGCATGCAAAGTGAAATAATAATACTAATACTACCGATATAATACTATTAATGACAATGCCACTTTGTACATGATCTCTGTGGACCGAGAAATACAAACATAGCACTTTGTATTTGCCAAAAAAAAATTCAGTTTCTTCTATATTGAGCAGAGGACATCTGTTGTCAACTCAGACATGGCTTCATGGTGCAGGTTGAAGCCTCATGAGATGTTCAGCTTCCTTGAAATCGTTTCACTGAACTCTTCCAAAATGACTTGTCATTCCTTCTCAAGTGTGACTCTATGATGCGTTTTCTTAAGGGTGGGTTCTTACTTACCGTCATCCTACTTTTACAGGGATAAAATTAATAATGAAATGGGTGGCATGAATATGGAATGATGAATGAATGAATGAATGAATGAATGAATGAATGTCTTCTCCAGTGGAAGTCATACCAAAGTTGAAGCCTTGGCAGGAGGGATGGAGGGACCTTCTAGATCTCTTCACATCTTCTCCAGACTCCACCAAATGGACCTCAGACTTCATATCTAAACAGAAAGGTGTTTCAATGAGATATCCTGTATCCCAAATGGAAGGAAACTCTACATAGAAGGAAACATTAACTCCAAGGAATCCTAGTAAGGATAAAAAATTTAGGCCCAGGATAATTTTTGGTCTCTCCTTCTAATAAATGGTGGATAGATAGAAAAGGATTTGGGGAAATGCACAAACTTTGTGTCAGTGGAAACCAGCTGTTGCCTTTAAAGGGGAAATTGTGGCTTAATTTATACAGGACTGAGTATAAATGAGCATAAACTGTTAAGAAGCAGAGAAAGTTCTTGATGGGCTTCAGATTCACTTCCTCTCACTGTGTCTCTCACGCAGTAATAGACTGCTGTGTCTTCCGATTTGAGGCTATTCATTTGCAGGTACAACTCTCTTTTGGCATTGTCTCTGGAGATGGTGAAGCGCCCCTTCACTTTGTCAGAGTAGGCAATGTCAGATAAGCTTGGATGTATGCTGGCCACCCATTCCAGGCCTTGCCCAGGAGCCTGTCTCACCCAGCGCATATAATAGCTGCTGAAGGTGAACCCAGAGGCTTGGCAGGAGAGACGGAGGGACTCTCCAGGTCTTCTCACATCCCCTCCGGACTCCACCAACTGGTCCTCAGATCGGACACCTAGAAAAAAAGTAATTTCAATGAGATTCCCTGTATATACTGTAAGAACAGAAAATGGGAGGAAACTCTAGATAGAATGAAAAATTACCTCCAAGGAGTAGAAGTAAGAATAAAAAGTTTAGGCACAGGATCATTTCTGCACCTCTCTAATAAATGGAGGATATATGATAGAAAAGGATTTGGGAAAACGCACAAACTTTATGTCGGTGGGTGTTAACTGTTGCCTATAAAGGGGAAACTGGGCCTTCATTTACATATTGCCTGAGATAAAAGAGTTCCTCAGAGCAGGATTTTCATACTTGTCTTTGCACAGAGCCTGCACAGCTGATTTTTACACAATTTCCACTCCAAAGAAAAATGAAGCAGCCTTTACAGAAGAGTAACTAAAACAGAGATTTGCAAAATTTCACCACTTCTCAAATGTGATTCAAAGTAACAAATCATATAACAACCACAAAGAACATTTAAAAGAGGCATGTTAGAAAGCATGAAAACAACAGCACTTCTGAATTCAGGAAATGTTTTATACTATTCCCACCCCCCTCCCCTTAAACCTGACAATTTGACAGAACCCAAAAGAACTGAATGCAGACCAAAATCATTTTTGTTTTGGAGTATATTTTGTGTTGTCTTTTTGTTTCTTCTTAGATTGTAGAATCCAATCTGGGTCATTCACTGGGACCAGAAGTTTAGTCTTCTGAACTTTCAGACTCCTGCTGGAGCACATCCACAGGGAATTTCTATCTAGCATGAGTATTAAAGCTTGGATGATTAAACAATTAAAAATAGTTTAGAAACAACAATTTGTTGGATATCGACAAGATACACAGTCAAAGTAATAAATGACTGTTTAACCAATATTCTGACAGTGGACTCAGTAAGATAAATGATTCCCTTTATATTCCCTGATTTGGAATGTAATAGATAAACCAATTTTTGCCTATTGTCCCTTAATTCATGATTGTTTATGGATAAAAAAAGGTCATCTCTATATTCACTTTTTTTAATATACACACAAACATATAAACATGGGATTTTCCTTGTAAGCATGAAGGAAAAAAAAACATTATTTATACAATTGGTTACCACACATTTCATTAAATTGAATTATTGCTTTCCAATGTGGAAATGGGGCAGCTGAATTTCCTTCCTGTCATCAACCTATAAGTATTTATTAAGATATAAATTAGAAGAAGAAGTGGTTAAAGAAAATACGATAATTTGGGCGAAGCATTTCGGATATAACATTGAACGGGAAAAATGGGAAAAAATACGGAATGTAAATTATAAACCAGCAATGTCTGTACCCTACAAAGAGAAAATGTACAAAATGTTCTACAGGTGGCATCTCCCCCCTGCCTGTCTGGC
>WNWU01013687.1:0-20497 GCA_012654045.1 Ptyas mucosa
TTAGAAAAACATGTTGTGAAAATTGACCAAACATATAAAGACTTGATGGAAGAAGATATAACACAAGATGAGATTAATGGAGTAATACAAAAAATAAAATTAGGGAAAGCTCCAGGTGAAGATGGATTACCTGCTGAGTTTTATAAAGAATTTAAGGAAATAATAATACCAAAATTGCAAAAATTATTTAATGGAATTTTACATGGTGGAGAAGTTCCGTTGTCATGGAATAGAACGGTGATATCCATAATCCCTAAACCAGGTAAAGACTTAGAAAGGATTGAGTTCTATCGGCCCATCTCCTTAATTAACCAAGATGCAAAGATATTTACTGCTATTATAGGTAATAGATTAAGTAGATTTATAGATAGATAGATAAGTTATAACCAAGTAGGCTTTGTGAAGGGTAGATACATGAGTGATATTATTAGAAGAGTATTAAATATTATAGATGTTGCTGAATATAATGGTGATAAAATAGGTATAGTATCATTAGATATTTTTAAAGCTTTTGATTCTGTACAATGGGAAACTATTAAAACAATTGTTGAGGTATTAGGTTTTGGTAATAAGTTTATACATGTTATTTCAAAATTGTATCAACAAAGTAGTGCAAGAGTGAAGGTGAATGGAAGGTTGACAGAAGAGATAAGATTGGAAGAGGGTACGAGACAAGGATGTCCCTTGTCTCCAACATTATTTTTATTAGCTATGGAAATTTTGACTAAAATGATAGAAAAAGATGAAGAATTGGAAGGGTATAAGGGATATAAGATAAATCTGTATGCGGATGATACTTTGATTATTTTGAAAGACATAGAGAAAGATTTGAAAAAGATACATAAGCATTTGAAAGAATTTGAGGAAATGACAGGTTTGAAAGTAAATTGGTCAAAATCTGAACTATTAATGGATAATAATGGTAATGAGTGGGAGAATATGAAAGAACAACTTGGGATAAGGATTAAAAATACATTGAAATATTTGGGCATAACACTTTCACTCAAAGTTAAAGAAATGAAAAAACTAAATTATGATGTGGTGATGAACGAAATTGAGAAAAAGATAGATAAATATAAAAGGATAAAGTTGTCTTGGTTTGGTAGAATTGCAATGTGTAAGATGATGTTGTTGCCAAAGTTCAATTTTTTATTTGAGATGTTACCGTTAAATTTGACAGAGAAAGATATTGAAGGATATCAGAAGAAATTGGATAAATTTTTTAATGGTGGGAAAAGATCTAGATTAGTGAAGAAAATGTGGTATCAAAATCAAAAGGATGGTGGATTAGGAATCCCCAAACTACTCAATTATTATTGGGCCTATGCTATTCGGACCGTGGTAAAAATATTTAAAGGTGAAGATAGTCATTGGAGAGACTTAGAATTAAAAGATATCAAGAGATTCGGCTCAGCATGGTTTTTAGATAAAGCAAAATCAAAATGTATAATTAACAGCTATTGGTTAAATGGACTGAGTAAAATTTGGAATAAATTTGTTAAAATTTTAATTCCAGATATAATTTTTGGGGGGAAGACAATTGAAAATTGGCTGATTAAAACTAATATAAGTTGTGACAGGGTAATTGAAGATGAAAATATAGAAATTATAATAGATTGGTTAAAAACTTTAGAAAATGAAAGGAGGAAAAAAGAAATCATTGAAAAATTGGGTTTAGGTTGGTTTGAAAAAATACAGATAGAAAAATGGACTAAGAAAGTAAGGGATAATTGTTCGATAAGTAGAAGTAAAACTGAATTTGAACATTTAGTATTTCAAATTATGAAAGATGAAATTGGGCTAAAGGGATTCGTTAGTAAGATTTATAAGATTAAAAATTTTGATGGAAAACCACAAAGGGTGATGAAGATGAATTGGGAAAAAGAACTTAATATTAAAATATCAGATTCAGATTGGAATGTGAATTGGAAGAGTAGAATTATGAAGACTTTATCTGTAAGGATTAAAGAACATAATTATAAGGTTGTTTGGAAATGGTATTTGACTCCATTAAGACTGTCACTGATGGATAACAAAATTAGTAAAAATTGTTGGAGATGTGATATGGAATTAGGGACTTATGAACATATGTGGTACAAATGTGATAAAGTTAAAAAGTTTTGGCAACAATTGGAGAAAATGATATTTGAAATGATGGGGAAAGCAATAACATTGGGACCAGAAACTATATTATTGTTGATAATTAAGGAAATAGAACCAACAAAATATGAGAAAGAATTGATTAGAATTATGATTATAATGGGTAGAATTATAATAGCTAGATATTGGAAATTAGATGTGAATTTTAGAATAGAAGAGTGGTATTGTGAAATGTGGAAATTAGCTTTAAATGATAAAATGACATGTGATATTAAAATCAGAAATGGTGACTATAAAGAAGACATTTTCTGGAAAATTTGGAAACCATTCGTGGACTATGCGCTGGGAAAATTGGACGCTTCGGTACCTGTACCCCGAGAACGTGGATTTTGGCGATCATGAGGATATATCCGAAGAACCAAATCTTCCTTTCTTATGTATAGCACAGGGTGAAGTATTGTATATGTTGTTTGTAATGTTATTTTAAAAATATAATAAAAAATTTTTTAAAAAAAGAGAACAGTTGTGATATAACCACACAAATTCCACTCCTGACAAGCATAGGAGGAAAAGTCCTCATGAAAGTCTCTCCATTTTCTGTGTCTGAAGCAAAGAGGCCAATCAGGGTCCATCTGAAATGAAGAAGCAGGTGGACAATTACTGGGTACTGGAATCCTTCTTTGGGGAGAATAGGGTGGAAAAAGGGGAATTTCCTTTTATCACTCAGAGCCTCTGAAACAATCTCGTGACTGATCTGAAAAAGCAATGAAGAATGCTGTGTTATATTTGGGGTCAGATCAAGTCCAAAATATTAGATTTTAATAAATCCAACCTGGTTCTCTTGAATGGATATGAATAGTTTGTTAATCAGACATTGTTTAAAATATTAAAGACAGAATATTAGCAAGATTGTATCATAATAGTGGAAAATAATAAGCAAACTGAAAAACAATAAAAATTTAAATCATATTATTGTATCACCCATACAATTGATCACAATTAGATTAACACATGCAAATGCCAACTGGAGTATTCTATTCCAATAAAGGGCCGATTATAATTTTCCAGGATTGCTGCATCTTTTTTTGCTTCTCCATCCCAGATTCTTTCTGGAGAAAATTTTTTAACTTCTTTCTCCAGTTATACAAGAACCAAGCAGACCTCAAGTTCCTAATAAGATTTGTCAGTTGCATAATCAAAGTTTGGTCTTTGATTGAAGTTTTGTCTATTCCAACAACCACAATTTTCAGAGTCTGTCAGTTTCCATAGATTAAATTTTATGCCAATAATACCCATATTTTCTGAATTAAGACAAAGCAGAAATTGTGTAAATTCCCAAATCAGCTCTGAGGGCAGCAGCTGGAGTCCTTTTACCCACCCCAAGATCCTCCTCAGAGGCTGAGATTGGGTTGGTTCTGCTGATGGTTTCTCTCTGAAGCCCCAAACATCAGATGGATGTAAGAACATGGGGGAAAACTGAGCCTCGTATACTTTAATCATTGGGGCTGAGGAAGCTGGAGAGCTATGAGGTTTTCATTTATACAATCCAATGTGTAAGTATGAGAATATCACATTATCTGTATAAATCAGTGTATTCCAATAGGAATTTAGCAGGCTAAACATGTGTACTTATAACAAAATAAAAGGGTTGGAAGGGACCTTGGAGGTCTTCTAGTCCAACCCCCTGTTCAAGCAGTAAACCAGGCATGATAGCAGTAACTGTGAGAGGGATCCTGGAGTCTTAGTGGACAACCAATTAAATATGAGGCAAGAGTGTGCAGCGGCAGCCAAAAAAGCCAATGCAATCCTAAATCGCATTAACAGAGGGATACAATCAAGATCAAGGGAGGTACTAATACCACCCTATAAAGCCTTAGTAAGACCACACCTAGAGTACTGCATCCAGTTTTGGTCACCACACTATAAAAAAGATTTTGAGACTCTAGAAAAAGTGCAGAGAAGAGCAACCAAGAGGATTAGGGGACTGGAGGCTAAAACATACAATGAACGGTTGCAGGAACTGGGCATGGCTGGTCTAGTGAAGAGAACGACCAGGGGAGACATGATCGGCGCAGGGAAAGCAAGATGCGAGCAGCTCGGGTCTATTCAGTAACTTTATTCAGCTCAGAACAAGACAAGAAACTGTGCTGCCGGAGCCCTTCTTATAGCGCTTCGGCAGGGTAGCTGTCCAATGACAGCTACTTGAATCTCCCGCCGGTGGATTTGCCAATCCCCGAGCGGATGCCCAAATAAGGACATAACACTCCTCCCCCCTTAGTCTGAACAATGTCTGTCACCGTCAATCAGTGACGAAGTCCTGCAGGTAGGCGGGTCTCCGACTCGTCCTAACAGACCTGCGCAGTTCACTCTGAGCTTCGCTGCTCCCCTGAATGGGCGGAGCTTCTGTCCTCTCCGAACCCCGGACTGGGGGCTCTCGGAGTCTGGCCGTCAAGTGAGCAGGCCCCGTGCCTGCTCCTCCAGTCCCAACCTCTGGATTTGCTGGCTGGTGTCGCTGGTCTCGTCCCTGCCCGGTCTCCTCAGAACCTTGTGGATGGACGTCACTTGGAGGGTGCTTCTGGCTGTCTGGTAAGTCCACTGGTGTTATTTCTCCTTGTGCTGGTTCCAGTAACTGATGTTGTTGCAGATGTTTTCGGGACTTGTACTGTGGGTTGGATCATCGTGGCCGCTGTCCGACCTTGCTGGGGTGTTGCAGGACCCCTTTGTCTGGTTGTTGTGGATCGCCCTTGCTTGAGTGGTGTTGGCTGACCTCGCCTGTGTGTTGTTGGTCGACCTCACCTGGATGTTGTGAGTTGCTCTCCTTAAGTTGTCCCCGGTCTACTGCTCTGCTGTGATGGTCTCCTCGGCCGGGGTGTTGTAGGTTGTCCCTGCTTGGGGTGTGTGATTCTCCCCTGCAGGGTTGTCCCCCGTCTACCTCACCGTTGGCGTGGAGGTCTCCGGGGTTGGGGTAACGAACACCTTCCTTGCCAGGGTGTTGCGGGTCCTTCTTGAGCCGCAGGTACCGGTCTACTTGTGTGGACTGGGGATGCCTTGCTGCTCTGTCGAGGTGAGGGCCTGCCTCGCTGGAACGTCGGCGGTCGACCTCGTAGGAGTGTGGTCGACCTTCCCTGCCGGGGTGTGGCAGACCTCCTTCGCCGTGGCGTTGTTGGCTTACCTCGTCTGGGTGTTGCAGGCCTACCTCATCGGGGTGTTGCAGGCCTACCTCGTCAGGGTGTTGCAGGCCTACCTCGTCAGGCTGGTTTTGGTTCGTCCCCTTCCATCTTTTCCGGAGCTGGTCAATGTGCCGTCGGCAGACCGGTCCATCTTCCAGCTCCACTCAATACGACTTCGGGCTGGTTGTGCTCTCTATTCTCCCCTTCAGCCATTTCGGAGACCCGTGGAAGTTCAATGCAAAGACAGGGTCTCCTGTGGCGAAGGCTCGCAGCAGGCAGCTGGCAGTGGCAGTTGCGTCTGTGTGGTATTGTGGATGTAGCCGGTCCAAAGGTGACCTTAGCTTCCTGCCCATCAGGAGCTCAGCTGGGCTCTTCCTGGTGGTGGCATGTGGGGTGATGTGCTGGGTCAGAAGGAAGGTGTCGATCCTTTCTTGCCAGTCTCCCGGTGCCATCTTGGCGAGGGCCTCTTTGGTGGACCTCACCATTCGTTCTGCTTGCCCGTTTCCAGCTGGTCTGTACGGTGCGGATAGGGCATGCCGGATGCCCAGGTTGGCCAGGAACTCCTCCATGGGCTTGGAGGTCAGCTGGGGGTCGTTGTCAGAGACCAATATGTCGGGCAGCCTGTGGGTGGCAAACAAGCGCTGTAATGCCTTGATGGTGGCTTCCATTGTGGTGGATGCCATGGGGATGACCTCTAGCCACTTCGAGAATGCATCAACTACTATTAAGAGGTATTTCCCTTGCATCGGGCCCGCGAAGTCTATGTGAACCCTTGCCCAGGGGCTGCTGGGTGCCTCCCACTCTGATGATTGTGCTTGGGCTGGGGCAGGTCTTACCTCCTGGCAAGGGTCACATCTGGCCACCCACTCCTCAATGTCCTTATCCATGGCTGGCCACCACACGTAGCTTCTGGCCAACGCCTTCATCCGAATGATGCCAGGTGCCCCTTGTGAAGAGTTGCAAGCGTCTTCCGCCTCAACGTGGTCGGAATCAGCACCCGGTCTCCCCATAGCAAAACGCCTTTCATTGTGGACAGCTCCTGTTGCTTTCGCACGAAGAGGCTGTATTCGCCTGCTGCTGTTTCGGTGGGCCAGCCTTGCAGGACCCAGGATAGGACTTTTTTGAGCACTGGGTCCTTCTGGGTGTGGGCTGCCACATTGGCTGATGTCACTGGGTAGTCCTCATCCGTGTCAATGTGGAGCAGACTGGTGGTTGGTGCGGGGTCTTCCACTGGTTCCAAGGATGGGCACTGGCTTAATCCGTCAGCATTCCCAATGGATGCGCCTGGTTTGTGGATTAACCGGTAGTCATATCCGGCTAGGAAGATTGCCCAGCGGGTCATCCTGGGCGACATGTACACCGGGGTGGGTTTGTCCCCCGCCAATAGTCCCAACAATGGCTTATGATCAGTTATTATTGTAAAAGTTCTGCCGTAAAGGTACTCGTGGAAGTGTTTGGTGCCTGCCACGATGGCCAATGCCTCTTTGTCCAGCTGGCTGTAATTTCTCTCAGCACTGGACATTGTCTTCGAGAAGTATGCAATGGGGGATTCCTTCCCATTGGGCAGTTGGTGGCTGAGGACTGCTCCTATTCCATATGGTGATGCGTCGCAGGTTAGCAGTAGTGGTAGCGTTTCATTATATTGGATCAGCACGCTGTTGGATGAGAGAAGACTCTTCACTGCCTTGAATGCTGTTTCCTCCTCTTTTTCCCATCTCCACGGAACCGCTTTCCCCAGCAGACGATGCAATGGCTCAGCAGCTGTTGCCTTCTGTTTGAGAAATGCTCTGTAAAAGTTCAGCAATCCCAAAAAGGCCTGAAGCTCCATTTTATTTTTGGGGGCTGGAGCTTCCTGAATAGCTTTTATTTTTGATTTGGTGGGGTGGATGCCTGTGCCATCAATTAGGTAGCCCAGGAACTCGACCTCCTGTACCCCTATGATGCACTTATCCTTTCTTACTCTCAAACCCTTTTCCTTGAAGCATTGCAATACCGTTTTTAGACGTGCAAGCAATTGGGTCTTAGAGTGGCCAGAGATAAGTATATCATCGAAGTAAGGCACCATCATCGATTGGAAAATGCCCGGGGCTGCACTTACTCCAAATTGGAGTCAGTTGCACTTGAAAGCCCCTCTATGAGTGACAATGGTTTGAGCCTCCGCCGTTTTTTCATCCACTGGCAGTTGCTGGTAAGCCTGGGCCAGGTCCAGTTTGGCAAATATGGATCCGTCTCCTAGTGAGTGCAACAGATGCTGCACCACTGGGACCGGATATGTGCTTTGCTGAAGGGCACGGTTAATGGTAATTTTATAATCTGCACATATCCTTATCGATCCATCAGGCTTCATGGGGGTCACAATGGGCGTCTCCCATGCAGCATGATCGATTGGCTCCAGAATGCCTTGGGCAATCAGCTTATCTAGCTGAGCATCTACTTTGTGCCTCAAGGCGAACGGAACTCGGCGGGGCTTATGCCTAATTGGTGTAAATCTCTTATCTAAGTTTAAGGAAATTGGTTTCCCCACAAATTTTCCCAGTTTACCGTCGAAGACTTCTTGGAACTCTTCGAGGAGTGAGTCGAGTTCATCCCTTCTTATTTGGTTAACCCCTTGAATTTTAAGTCCTAACGGCTGGAACCATTCCATGCCCAGCAGGGTTGGGCGGCTGTGGTCAACGATGGTGATGGGAAGTTCACCCTGGAACGCTCTGTAGGAAACTTTTATGGAGGTTCTTCCCAGGACTCCAATTGTGTTCCCCCCAAAGTCAATTAGCCTGGAACTTAGGGGTTTGAGGTCTTTCTTCTGGATGCAGGGCTTCAGGCTCTTTAAACGCTTCCAGTCCATAATGGAGTAGATCGAGCCCGAATCTACCTCCATTTTGCAGGGAGTCCCCTCCACGTGCACGGTCACCAGACACTTGGAGGTGGGCTCCTCCTCATCTGAAAAATGAATAATTGTCTGGTGCACAGCTCTCCTCCGATTACCTTCGGTTCCCCCGCAGCTAGGTTGGTAAGAGGACCGTCTAGACGACCTCGCGTTGTCCTCCCGGTTTTCGCTATTCCGGTAGCTAAATGGCTCGGGGTCTGGATCTGTTGCTCTGCAGGCCTCTGCGATGTGCCCTCTTTTGCTGCAGCATCTGCAGGTGGCATCTCTCCATCTGCATTTCGCTCTGGGGTGGTCCCCTTTGCAGCTGGCGCAACGCTCCCTTCAGTCGGGATTCTTCACGGTCTCTCGCCTGGGGGGTCTGGATACCTTGTGCACCTCTGACTCCTCTTCTGACTCTGATCCCACTGTGGAGTCTTCGGTGGAAGATGCTTGGGCTCTCCGGATTTTGTGGATGCCCTTTGTCCGGTGCATCGCGGCTGCGGCTTTCTCCAACGTTTCTGCGGCTGTGGCTTCTTCAATCACTTCCTTGAGCACAAGTTTCTTTTTGCTCAAGAATTTCTTTTGAAGCGCCCTGTCCCTCATGCCAAACATGATGCGGTCAGCAATAGCATTGTCCACATTATCAAAGTCACAGTTGACCGCTAACTGGCGTAGGGAGGCCACGAAGTCTTTAATTGTCTCACCTTCTCCCTGGAACTTTTGTTGGAAGTTGAATCGGTTTGCCACCAGTGTTTCTGTCGGTGCGTAGTGGTCCTGCAGGATGTTTTGCAGATCGGCCCATGGTAGATCCTCGATGTCCCTGGGTGATACAAGGTTTATGGCCATCTCCAGGACCTCGGGGCCACAGTGCGCCAGGAACATGCCCCTCTGTCGTTCATCATCGGCGTTCCTGATGTTGTTGCCTTTCAGGAACTGGCGGAAACGGATCATATAATGAGTCAATTTCTCCCTTCCCGGCTGGAAAGGGGTCAGTGTCAGCAATGCGGATTCTGGGTTTGCCATTGCTGCTGTGTGCTTCAGCGAGTGACTTCAGCTCAGAATCGCTTCTCTCCGTCGAGTTGGCTTCGTGCCACGAGGTTCGTTCCTAGTCCTTCGTCGCCAGTGTTGGATCGGCGCGGGAATCAAGATGCGACCAGCTCGGGTTCATTCAAGAACTTTATTCAGCTCAAGACAAGAACAAAAACTGTACTGCCGGAGCCCTTCTTATAGCGCTCCGGCAGGGTAGCTGTCCAATGACAGCTACTCAAATCTCCCGCCGGTGGATTAGCCAATCCCCGGACGGATGCCCAAATAAGGACATAACACAATGTTAGTAGTTCGACCTTATATTGCTTAAGGAATGGCTCCTCACACATTACTTTTCAGGTTTCTAAATTTTTTTTAAGAGCTGTAACTATTAGAGGAGAACGCTGTAATTCCTCTCAGCCAAGGCTTCTGGTAGCCAACTGTTTATGATGTTACTTTCCCCACGTTCTTCTGTAATTATATTCGTATTTTGGTCTTTGACCGCAAATAAAAATAAAAGTTATTATTATTAACTGGCCCCTGGAGTCTTGTCTTTCATCGCTATACGAACAAATGTCAGATTTATTTGTTATTTCAGCCACAGGTGCCATGTATTTCTGCATGGAGCTCCCAAAACTCTCAATTCTAGATGACGGATTTAATTCCATCTCTGCTCCTGTTATTTTGAATCACATGGGGATTATTTCCCTTTCACTTCCCTCCAGAGAATTTCCCAACAATGTTTGACTGCAAGAAGTAGCTGAATTATCCAGGGATCCCTCCTGAGAGGGAGAATTATGGTAAAAGTTTCAGCTCTGCTGTTCGGCCGAATCCTCCAGGGGAGACTTTGGGCAGAGAAATATGGAGTCTTGTGACAGGCAGAGTCTGTGCTCTTGAATGTCTGTCTCTCTCCTTTCCAGGTGAAGCTGAGTGTTTCTCTGTGTTTGAATCAGGAAAGCAACTGGATTATATTCTAACTTGTAAGAGTCCTTTGAATTCTTCTACTTCTTCTTTAGAAACAGGAAACAGATTCATTGATTCACCCCATGAATTATGGACTTCCTGCTTCTGCTTCTTATGCTGCTTTTGTCCCATCCAGTCTCTGGGAAGCTGAGAATGAAATGCCCGCTGAGTTCGGAGAACCAGGATGGAAAACCGAGACAGAGCTTTTACAGCCCAGGAGACCATCTCATTGGTATAGTCAGCAGTGGAAAGAAAATACTACATACAAAGTTGTCTTTCAACGTGGCTCCTTCTCTTCAGTTTGTTTTCCACGATCCGTAAGTCATTCAGGGTGATGAAGTTGCAATCCCTCCATTCTAACACTCTGCTTCTTTTCTCTTTTTTATTTTTCATTTATTTCTATATTGAGGAATATGTCTAATTTCCTCAATGATTTTGATTTCCATGGCTTCTCTCTTTGGTCTGATTTTGTGAAAGAGACTTAAAAAGGAGTCTGAAAAAAAGCTGAAAGGGCTGCAGATTATTTTCCTCCCTCAGTTCAATCCTTAATTTATCACTTGGATAATGAATTTTATTTAAAGTAGTGGTGGAATCAGTTCTACTTGCTGTACCTCAGCCCATTTCCATATTTGAGTAACTGATCATTGCTTTTGGATCAATGTTGGTTTAAGTCTCAGTAGGCTTGTGGAGGATTATATATATTATATGTAACAAAAGTATTTGTTATGGCTATTGAATATAATAATTTTTTTTCAATAGGACTTCTTATGATTTTTATTATTGTTTACGATACATTTTTGCCATTCAAATGGTCAACAAGAATTCCCAGTTCCTCCACAACCTCACACTGGGCTACAACATCCATGACAACTATTTGAGCACTTTCCACACTTCAGATGCCTTGCTGGACATTCTCTCCACTGGAGAAGCCAATGTCCCCAACTACAGCTGTGGGAGGAAGGAGAACCTCCTGGCTCTTCTTGATGCAGCTAGAAGGGAGATCTCCATTCTGGAGGCACCTACAAAGTCCCACAGGTTTGTGTGTCTGGTAAAGTGAGTGGTGGGTGGTGGTGGGTGAGCAATAGACGCAATCATGTCTTCTCCATGGAATTCAAGAGCTGCTTTTCTCCATATTAGCAAAATCCCAATATTTTACCCCATTATGTTCATGTTGAGATTAATCATAAAAGGCCTGAAATGCAAGCAATACATTCCCTGGAGAAGACATTCTACCAACTATTTAACTGATCAAAAAATATCCCTGGTTGTTGGGGCTTCTATTGCCATCTTGATTTTCACACATAAATAATGCCTGCCATATCCACTGGGTTAGAAGTTGGCAATAATAGCATTTTATCTTTCTAAAAAGTGGAATAAAAAGGATTCTGGCAATTATAGGCCAAATAGACTAGTGGATATTGTGGCTAAAATTTATGCCATGATCCTCTTAGTTAAACTTGAGAAAAATTCATTCTTTGCAGAAGAACCAGAAGGTTTTAGATAGCATTAAAAGCTATATAGATTTTATAAGAAATAATGGATAAGTTAATAATCTAATATTGGCAACAAATTTGTCTTGAAATATTTCATCTATATCAGTGAGGTAAAACAAGGTTTGCTGCTTTCTAGATGTTAGTGCAGCATTTGACTCAATAAACAGAGAAATATGATGGAGAAAATGTTTTGCCCTCAAAATGGAGCTCAGCCTGTTGGCCCTGCTCCAAGCCCTTGTTTGAGAGGGAGGTTTGGGCTCAATGGAGCCGTGAGAAGAAGGATCTATGCTGACCAAGGGGGAAGGGAAAGATGCATATTTGAACCCTTGTTCTTCAGTCTAGATATGAATGACTTACTAGGACTAATGCAGGATCAAAAAACATCATAAATAAATGTTATTTCATTTTTTGACAAAAATGACTAAATTAGTGGATTAGTGGATCGGGAAGCTGAAAATATGTGGGAGAGGCAGCATCACCCCCAGATGGGCTCAGCCTGTGGTCCTCAATGGAACCACGTCTGCATGGAGGGAAACAAGCAGTGGCAGGAATAGCCAACATCAAAATAGGCTCAAGATCCAGATCAGGGGTGGGTTCTAAATTTTTTTACTACCGGTTCTGTGGGTGTGGCTTATTTTGTGGGCGTGGCTTGATGGTCATGTGACAATTCTTTAGGATTTATCAGAGGTACTGGTCTACCAGGCTTTTAACTGCTTGTAGAGCTGTACCGGTCTACCCATTTATTTTTGCAGGCACTGGTCTACTCATTTGTTTTCTTTTAACACTGATCAGCTGTAGGGCGGCCCTTTGAAGCCCCTGGCAAGAGTTTAAACAGTTTTTTTCCCTGTAGCCATCAGCTGGGACTCAGGAGGCAGCAATAGATTGGGGGTGGGGCCAAATAAAAGGTAAGAATAATGTGGGAGGTGGGGGAGCGGGGGGGTGGCAGAACAGGTTCAGTGATGTCATATCCTCACTGCTACCGGCTCGCGGGAACCGGGAGGAACCCACCACTAATCCAGATAAATCTAGATAGACTTGAATCCTGGGGTTATTTAACTAAATGAAATTCATTGTAGAGAAAAGTAAGGTTTTACACTTAGGCTAGAAAAACCAAATGTCCACTTACAGATTAGGTGAAACCTGGCTCCATAGCAATAACTGTGAGAGGGATCTTGGAGTCCTAGTGGACAATCATTTAAATACGAGCCAGCAATACGTGGCTGTAGAAAATCAGAGGCCAGGCATTTGCTCTGATCAAAGATGTCTCTCCCGCTCTCCCAGAGAGCTTTATTTTTTATATAGTTTTACACAGACAGATAAAAGGCAGGACAGCAACAGCATTCTAATTGGAAAATCCTCCTCCCTGTTTCCCCACTCAGAAGGAAGGTCAGATAACACAGACCAGAGCCAGAATGAGATCATCCAGGAAGAAGATACATGACACCAGAAACGGAAGCAGTTTGCTGCATTCTGCCCGAATTAATTTTTCCATCCCTACATGTGGCAACAGCCAAAAAAGCTAATTCAGTCCTAGGCTGCACTAACAGAGGGATAAAATCAAGATCATATTAAGTATTGGTACGGCTTTATAATGCCTTGGCAAGACAACCCTTGGAATAGTGCATCCAGTTTTAGTCTCCATATTATAAAAAAGATGTAGAGACTCTGGAAAGGGTGCAGAAAAGATGATTAAGGGCCTGGAGACTGGACAGCCACTTGTCTGGAATAGTATAGGTAGATACAGATTAAGAGAGTTGGAAGGGACCTTGTAGGTCATCTAGTCCAAGCAGAGCCTACAGTATTTCTGACAGATGACGTTCCAGTCTCTTCTTGAAAGCTTCCAGTGATGAAGCTCCCACAACTTCTGAAGGCAACTTTATCTCTTTATTTCCAGGTTGAATCTCTCCTTGTTCAGTTTCCATCCATTATGCCTTGTCTGGCCTTTGTCCGGCCTTTGGGTGCTTTGGAAAATAGCTTGACCCCCTCCTCTCTGTGGCAGCCCCTCAAATATTGGAAGACTGCTATCATGTCTCCCCTGGTCCTTCTCTTCACTAGACCAGCCATGCCCAGTTCCTGCAACCGTTCATTGTATGCTTTAGCCTCCAGTCCCCTAATCCTCTTGGTTGCTCTTCTCTGCACTTTTTCTCAACATCTTTTTTGTAGTGTGGTGACCAAAACTGGATGCAGTACTCTAGGTGTGGTCTTACTAAGGCTTTATAGGGTGGTATTAGTACCTCTCTTGATCTTGATTATATCCCTCTGTTAATGCAATTTAGGATTGCATTGGCTTTTTTGGCTGCCACTGCAGACTTTTGACTCGTATTTAATTGGTTGTCCACTAAGACTCCAGGATCCCTCTCACAGTTAGTGCTATGATGCCTGGTTTCCTGCTTGAACAGGGGGTTGGACTAGAAGATCTCCAAGGTCCCTTCCAACCCTTTTATTTTGTTATAAGTTCTGTTATAGGTTAATATGTTTAGCATGCTAAATTCCTATTGGAAAACACTGATTTACACTGATAATGTGATAGTATCATACTTAAACATTGGATTATATACAGTGGTGGGATTTAACCAGTTCACACCATTTCGGGAGAACCGGTTGTTAACTTTCTGAACAGTTTGGCAAACTGGTGGTTGAAAGAAATCATTAGGGCACAGAACCAGTTGTTAAATTACTTCAATCCCACCACAACATTTTTATTGTTTTTTAATTTGTTTATTATTTTCCATTATTATGATACAATCTTGCTAATATTCTGTCTTTAATATTTTAAACAATGTCTGATTAACAAACTATTCTAATACATTCATGAGAACCAGGTTGGATTTATTAAAATCTAATATTTTGGACTTGATCTGACCCCAAATATAACACAGCTGTCTTCACTGCTTTTTCAGGTCAGTCATAAAATTGTTTCAGGGGCTCTGAGTGATAAAAGGAAATTCCCTTTTTTCCACCAGATTCTCCCCAAAGAAGGATTCCAGTACCCAGCAATTGTCCACCTGCTCCTCCATTTCAGATGGACCCTGATTGGCCTCTTTGCTTCAGACACAGAAAATGGAGAAAATTTCATGAGGATTTTTTCTCCTAAGCTTGTCAGGAGTGGAATTTGTGTGGTTATATCACAACTGTTCTCAACAACTGGATACACAACATCCCTCAGGGATTCCCTCTCTACGTGGAGAGAAGTCAATGTCTTTGTTCACTTCATAGAACGTGATTCCATTTGGGAGAGAATTCTTCCTTTCCATTTAACATTTATGCGTCTGCCAGGACCCATTGAAGGGAAAGTCTGGATCCTCACAAATTTTTTTGTGAATTCAATGAACAAGTGCAGACTTCTCAAATACATCCATAGTATTTGGAACTTTGGTTGTCTGACAAAAAAAAGGCCAAAGGATTCTGCCTTTGAACCCAATTTCTTTGTGGAAGAAAAATTTCAAGATTCTTATTTCCACTGTTCTCTTTCAAAGAACGTCTTTTCTCTCAAAGGCCGCAGAAGATGCACCCAAAAAGCCCCACTAGAGGCCCAGAAGAAAAGGAATAGAAGAAGGTTCACAAATACCTATCAATATTACAGTATCATGAAGACTCTGGCCCAGGCCTTGAATGCCGCTTATTCCTCCAGATTGAGGAGGGGAAGGAAGGAGGGAGAAAAGAGTTTGGGGTCTCCAAGGCTGCAGCCATGGCAGGTATGGGGGTCCCGATATGGATCCATTAATCTTAGATCCTTTGGAGGAGGAATCCAGAGGAGAAGGAGGGGAACCATCTCAATAGATCTGCCCAATTCAATTACTCAGGGAATAATGGTTCCAAAGAGTAGATACCATGGCATTTTAATATTACACACTGCTCATTTGAAAATGCTGTATTCTTTTTTAAATGAATTCCTGTATTTGTGGGTGTGTGATGAGCATGGTGGAATTTCCCCTTTGTTCCGTCCCCACTGCAGGTGGGTCTGTGTGCAGCTCAACAGGCAGCTAAACCCCCCTCTTCTCCTCCAAGGCTTATCTGCCCCCGGCCACTAGGTGGGGCTAGACCAACAACAGGACAATAGATACATGTTGTGGCATGACAACCTTTATAAATTTGGAGGAGACCCTGAGACCATCTAGCCCAACCCCTCCTCTCTGCAGGAATCCCAGTTAAAGCTTCTCTGACTGATGGCTGCTCAGTCTCTGCATTCAGACAATCCATGAAGAGGAGACTGAACTTCTCTGCTTTACTGGTTCAGCTCTAAAACAGCTCATCCTTTTATCATATTTTTTCTCTCATTCAGCTAAAATCTCCTCTCTTGTAACTGAATTCATTTTTCCACGTCTGACACTCTGGAATAATAGTGAGCAGATCTTTCGCTCGTCTGTAACGTGTGTCAGTGATTGGAAGAGGGCTGCATCCTCCCTTCTCAACCGAGAGATTGTGTCAGTTGGAAAAGGGGCTCCCAGACTCCTCCTGATCTTCAGCTCTTCTCCTTGTTCTCTTTCCTCAAGGCTAAGAGCAGCTCCTTTGATCTCTTCCTTGGCTTCATTGTTAACCACAATGTTCACTTCCTGAGATTCCTATGGCTGCATTTGCTTTCTTTCAAATCTCCCTGCTGTCTCATATTCTGTTTCAAGTTAACTACGATTTTGAGATCATTTTTACAAACATGCATATCAAGTTTGGTATCCCTCATCTTTCTACCAGTCCCTCATTCATGTTCTTATATGAGACTCTATTGTTAATCAAGTCCTACTTGCTAAAAATCAGATATTTTTCTATTGCTTTTTACTCATGTGCCCTTCTCTGTGTGCTACTAATAAATATTGTTTCTGGAAACTTGATATTCCTCTTATTAAATTTTATTCCAAAAGGTAAAATACAAGTTTTGAAAAATAAAACTATTACAAAGATGAAACAAAATTAGACATTTTTTTTTAAAAATGTGCATTATAAACAGAAAAAAACATGCATATTGTCCCCCCAGTTGAATACAATACAGCAATAATAATTTTTCCCCCTTGCAAAATAGGCCCCCAATTATAAACTACACATCTATTTGCAACTACTTGGCTTGTCATCTATCTGCTGTATATAAAAAAATGTAGTTAACAGGCAATCCAACAATAAAGTTCAATTTCAAAACTTCAAAATGGTCTGTTATCTGCTATTCTATTTAACTCACAGAAAATTTAGAGGAGCTTCTTTTCTACCACAGACCACCACAATCATCATCTCTGATCCATCCAGAATCTGTCCAGGGTTAAACACCTTTGTTTGTTTCTTAATAATAACGCATTTCCTTAAAATTTTAATTAGGATCTTTCCCAACAACTGCTTTCCATTCACCAAAATCACAGGACTCCTATAAATTGAAACTCAATGACTCTTAAGACTTGTTTTCCAGTTAAATATGATAAGTTTATTCCCCAATCTCCCTCAATCTTCTTGAAAGAATCCATTTCATCTATCCACTTTGAGTCTTCAGGGTCATCTCTCCAGCCATCTCCAAGCAGCCTGCCTTCAAACCAGACTCCTCCTTCAGGGATGCCAGCAGCAAATTCAGTTCCAGTCCATCCATCCAATCCATCCGATTCAACAATTGTTGCTTGCTTCTGATTATCGCCTTTAAGTTGATTTAAAACCATTGATATTTCATCAAACTTTTTAAATGAAGTTTCAAATAAGGCTTGTAGAAAAATAGATAAGGAATGGCAAATTGTTATCCATCACCTTCAGGTTTCATTGGAAAGATTTAAAAGTTAAAAAGGTTAAAAATTATTTCTGTATCATTTTGAAGACAGTTTTTATGCACTTAGCTATCATACCATCCGCCCCTCAGGTTTCTAATCATACCAGAAAATTAATTGTGAGTCCTTTACTGAAATCCATTGATATCACCAGAGTTCCCATAATCTATTTAGGAAGTGTAATGATGTGTGAGAATGACTTTTGGGATGAGGGGAAGAGAGGCTGCCTAGGGAAGGATCAGAGAAGAGGGGAGAATCCTGCAGCTGCATAATGGGAGAGAAAGAAACTCAGAAAGGATGCTGGCTAACTTTTCAGGCTGAGAAAAGTGTTGGTGGGAGATGTGTTCTTTCAGATCTGCAACATTTTGTTAATGTCGCATTACAATCAAGTAGAATTAGCACATCTGGGTGTGTTTTCCATCAGGATGACCAGGGAGAAGATTAGCCTGACAACTTTCTTCTTGATCAACCCAAGCTTTCTGGGAATCAACCTGTTGGTTTTCAAGAGTTTATGAATCATCTTTTTTTTTCTCTGTTCATTTTAATTTCATCTGCTCTAGAATGTTTCCTGTATTTGACCAATTGTATCAATTATATACTTTTTCTATATTTTGTCAGTAAATGATTGACAAATTTTTCTCAAACTTTCTTGTTCACTTATGAAGATGATCACAGTATTTGTATCTTAATTAAGCATATTTGGAAATCAGACAATTGTAGAAGAAAGATTCAATGTGGGATAAGAAACAAAGTTCTCTGTTTTTCAAATTACTGGATTTTCCCATTCTAGTTTCATCCCTTTCTGGAGAAGAACGAGTTTTTCAATATTTCTGAAAGAAAACTGTACTTGGACCAAAATGGAGAGATAACAGCAGATCTGAAAATTCGCAGCCTCTTGATTCTCCCCAAGGAGGATCCCAGGAAAGAGACTCTGGCGTATTTTGAAAGGCAGAGATTTACTATCAGAGAAGGTGCTCTTTCACGGCTAAAGTTGCTCAATAAGGTGAGAGAAATGTTGGTGTCTTTTCTCTGTTTTCCAAAGGTCCCATTTCAAGTGGGCAAAGCCTAGAGTCTCCAGGGTGGTTGGCCTCCCATGCCAGGTGGTGTCATCTCATGGAAGCTCTTCAAGAGACGGGACCTAAGTGGAGTGGCTTTGCCATGTTTTAGGAAAATCTTTCAAGATCTTACTGATCAGAGGTTTCTTTCTTCATCACAGTTTAATTTCATATTAAAAAACCTAATAGAATAAAATTTCCTAAATCTTTTAGAGTAAACTTTATTATTAGTTTTAATAAGAATATATCATCATATTTAAATCTTTTTTCAATTCCATCTGTTTAGACTACATTAAATAGAAAAGTACTTTATTGTAATGTTAAATTCTGAAAGCAAAAGGGAGGAACTAAAGGAAGAATCTGCCAGTTGTTTTACCTCCTGCATCTGTTTAGAAGTAGTCAGAGGTTTCATATTTACTCCAATAAAGACCAGAGGCGACTTGTCTCCATCCATTTCTACCTCCGTTTTCCATGGATGGAGAGTCCTAACATCTTTTTTTGCCATTCCTTGTTTTTCTGCTCAGTCCCTGCCTCAATCCAAATGTGTGGAAAGTTGTCATCCTGGGTTTGTCAAGAGGGCTCGAGAAGGAGAGCCAGTTTGCTGCTACGACTGCGTTCCTTGTCCGGAGGGGACCTTCTCCACTCAGGAAGGTGGGTCACACTGAGGAAAATGGGAGGCTTTGTGGAACTGGATCCATCCAGAACCTTTTCATGAAAGTGGAAGTTAAAAGACAGATCGAAGCTCACCTGGGTTTTTTATTTTTAACCTGCACAATTTCTTATCTAAAAGGCAGTAAATCAAAAAGACTTGGAAGGAGGGGCTGGGAAAGAGATGGGAGGAGGGGGTGGCAGACTGGGCAGGTTTTACTAACAGCAGAGGAAATATCTCTTCTGCTTTTTAATTTGGATATGTGCTGCTAAGTTTACCTTTCTAGGAACATCTGAGATCTTTGAAACTAGATGAATTGTTTCAGGTCCACCTTCTGAAAGACCTTGCAATTCATTGTTTATTGGCCTCCCTTGAGGATCACTGAGAAGGTGTCACTGGGCCATAATCTGGTGCTGTGGATAGTTATGCGGGGAACTCATTACACAAATTGTCAGCCATATAGATCAATCAATCATAGTAGAGTAGAAGGAACTTTGGAGGTCTTCTAGTCCAGCCCACTGTTCAAGCAGGAGACCCTATACCATTTCAGACAAATGACTGTCCAGTCTCTTCTTAAAAACCTCCAATGTTGAACCACCCACAACTTCTGGAGGCCAGCTGTTCCACTGGTTAATTGCTCTCACTGATAGGAAGTTTCTCCTTAATTCCAGGTTGCTTCTAGGTATTACAAGATACTATAGGTATCCTCCAAGTCCAGGACATTAACTGCCATGGGGCAGGACTCAGGATATTTGCCTAAAACAATTATATGATTCATTGTTAACCTCTAATAATAAAGGTTCCTATGGAGATTCTACACATTACACAGGAAATAAATAACATCCTAGGACTTCCCTCAACTTCATATACCTAGCTACTTCTTTTAAAAAAATCATTCTTATACTCTTTTTAATGAAATCTTTAATAAACACTTCTTGGAAAATGCCACTGCTATCAGCTGTTATACAAAGAAGGCATTTCTTGTAAGATAAAAGGACAAAATATTAAGGAAAGTTGCTTTTTTGTTTTCTCAGATACAAAAAAATGCACCAAGTGTCCAGATGATAAATACCCAAATGAGGACAGAGTCCAATGTATCCCCAAAGTTATAACCTTCCTGTCTTATGAAGAACATCTGGGCATCATCCTGGTCTCTTTTGCTCTACTCTTCTTCCTAACCACAGGCCTTGTTTTAATCATCTTTATTAGATACCGAGAAACTCCCCTTGTCAAAGCCAACAACCGGGACCTCTCCTACATCCTCCTGGTCTCCCTCCTGCTTTGCTTCTTGTCTCCTCTTCTCTTCGTTGGTCAACCAAGGAAAGCCACCTGCCTTCTCCGACAAATGGTTTTCAGACTCATCTTCTCAGTTGCCATTTCTTCTCTCTTGGCCAAAACCATCACGGTGGTGCTGGCCTTCATGGCCACAAAACCAGGAAACCGAGT
>WNWU01013697.1:0-22765 GCA_012654045.1 Ptyas mucosa
GCAGGCAGCAAAAGAAACCACTTTGGCTCCGGTGCCAAAAGAAATTGGTGGGGAGAAAAAGAGGGAGGGTAGGAACAGGGGAAGGGCAATTTTTTCATTGTTTAAACTCCATAGCAACATCCTTCCCAGCTACTGCTTTCTCTGCTCAGCAGCAGAGCTTTCTTTTTTTTTTTTTTAGGTTTGTCCCCTTCTTCCCGGGAGAGAGAAGAGCGGGGGCAGGGAGAAAAAAAGAAGGCAGGTTGGGATGGTGGTGGGTGGGAGCGGGGATCTTCTTAATCCTGTCTGGATGCTGCTTCCTTGGATCCCCTCAACTTTCCAGTCCCAGAAAGCGGCTGAAAAATGCCTCCTGTTTCCATTTTCTGCCCTTGCCTCCTTCCTGTTTTATTTGGTTTTTCCTCCCACCCTGAAAGGAGTTTCAGGGAAAAGAAAGGGGCTGGGGGAGTCTTAATGTCTGGTTAAAATGGGTAGTACTTCCATTTAAAGAAGAAAAGCATAGCTCAGATTATTGCTATGATTTTTTGCTCCTATATTCCGTTGTTTAGGTATAAATTTTGTTAATGTAGAAACTTTACTTACAGCCTATTAAACAACGGAGCTAGCTGTCTGCCTGCAATCAAGTGTATCTATTAGGAATAATTCCCCCTGAAAGAGAGTAGCCTTACTGCCACGTAAACATGCATAGGCTTTACATTGAGAGATAGGGTATCGATTAGTATGAGGTGTATTAGAGAGAGAAATGAGAACTTCTGTAATAACAGATACTTTGTGCCAAGACCCGGGGTGTGTGTGTGTGTGAGTGAGTGAGAGAGACAGACAGATAGAGAGAAAGAAAGAAAGAAAGAAAGAGAGGAAGGGAGAGAGAGAGAAAAAAAACCCGGTGCTATTATTTTTAATTGTTCCATTATTTATCATTATTAATATTTTACACTGTCCCTACACCTAGAGTGATTTTATTGCCTTTCCTTTGCCCAGGGCAACCACATATTTTTCAGGGATTTACATGCATTCAATGACTATAGTCCAGAGCATAAATATGTGTGTGTTTATTTGTACATCAGGTTGCATAAGTCCCTCTTAATATGCTATTCCTGGTATGTGATGCTTTTTATACATACAGAGAAAGAAGCACTCTTATGATCTTTGACTTTTAGGCTTGCTGTCAAACATCAGCTATAATACTAATGACTGTTTTGAACAATATGCAGGCTGTATTACACAAATGGCTATTTTATATGTGAAATTATGACTGAAATATTTCTGCACCTCTATTGGTTCACACTGTCAGGAAGTTTCTTCACACTAATTATACAACAAACAAGGAATGCTTATTTTCTGAAATCATGTACATTCCAGTTTTTTCCCCTTCTGGGCTCAATGTGGGCTTAAAATGAGCACAGGGCCATAACCAAGTAAACGTATATAGTAACAGTACTAACAGTCATTAGGTGGAGTAGCCATTTTAGATTATTTATGTTGGGTATTAGGGAAGTACCCAACAGGCTACATGGACAATGCACAGCTGACTCTGTAGCTTTAAAATCAGTCTCCTGAATTCAAAATGTTATACAGGCGCTAGTCTAAAGAAAGATTCCACTATCAGTCCAGTGTGATATTGCAATCTCACATGTGTCACTTCTACAACAACAGAACTATTCACAACAGATATTTATTCGAAGCAAGTCCCATTGCCTATATGGGAAGGTGCATATTCCCAGGTAATTAAGAAATGACTGGGTGCTTAGGTTGAGTGTTTAAGGTTGCAGACCCCTGACCTACCCCATCCCATTGCTTCACCTTGAAGCCAGCTCTGTAGGCCTGCGCCCGCCTCCCACCTGGGCAGCAGCGGCCTACCTACCCCAGTTGTATCATCTTGCCCTGCAGCCGGCCCGAACGCCCGCCTCAGACTGCCTCCGACTGCTCCAGCAGGTCATTTTTATTTAATTAAAAAAAAGAATGCTACAATGGGCATAAATGATGACAGGTCAAAAGTGCAAGGACCTGTCAGAATTCACTTTTTTCAGCCCTCTGGGTAGTCTGTATGTGCATATGGATTACTCAGAGGGCTGAAAAAGTTATTTTTGACCGGTCCTCGCACTTACGACTGTCCTCACATTGTACATTTTGCGCCCTATCATTTCACTGTGGTGAAGGAGAAGTAGTTGTGAAATGAGTGACACAGTTGTTAAGAATGCTGCAATGGGCAGAAATGTGAGGATGGTCATAAGTGTGAGGACCAGTCAAAAGTGCAAGGACCAGTCAGAAATGACTTTTTTCAGCCCTCTGAGTAGTCCCTATGCACCTCGCCACGCCCACCCAGTCGGATATTGTAGGATGTAGTGCAGAGCCAAATTAACAGCATCATCTGTCAATCTATATGAGTGGAGAACACAAACTATCTCCCTGTTCCTATCCCAGCACTGTCACCCACCCTATCAAATTCAAATATGTGCACAATTTCTAAAATTTAAAATAGTAAAATGCTTAATATACTTAATATTAACTGATTGTTTTCCTTTTTCTCTTTCCTTGGTGTCATATTTTAGTGCACATCTTTATCATGTCTCATTTTATTATGGTTAGACATTGGAAACCCTTCCAATGATCCCAAAGCCTCTGAATCGCTCTCAGGGCTATATAAAAGTATCAGGCAAAATTAAGTAAAGCCAACCGAAGAATCAAAGGGGATGGTCTACATGTCAGGGTTCCAAGTAACAGACCCAACAAAATCAAAACTCTGAGGCCTGAACTCTCCTCAAAGTAATTGTTTATTAGGAAAGTCATATTGGCACAGCTGGTGAAAACCTGATTCTGAAGGACCCGAGGTTTTCCCCACCCAAATCAAAACCCAAAGTTCTTGCTCTCAGGTCACACATCCATCATATGGTCCAATCAGGTCACAGTCCTCCTTTGGCTGTCTTTGGTCCACGCCTTCACAACACCTGTTGGGGATGTCCTTGGTTCCCATGGAAAAGAATGTTGTGGCTACAATTTCCCCCAGTTATCTCTACCTGCCCTTCACATTCCCACAGCAGCAACCAGCCTTGCTGTGGCAGTCCTGAAGATTTCCAAAATGGTTTCAGGGCTGACAGGCTGCCCCCACTCAGCTGAGAAGGAACTCTTGAAAGAGAAAAATCAGAGGTTAACCAGTCTCTCCTTCAACACCCCCCTCCCCCAGGTGGCCCCTTGGGCTTAACTAGGATATTTGTCATGAAACTGTTTAATCAACCTGTCTGCTTTTACATCCCAGGTAGCTTCAGATAAGGGGTATCCCTTCCAGTGGACTAGGTATTGCAAGTGACCCTGCTGCAAAGGAGAATCTAAAGTCTTTTTTTACCTCATAATGGGTTTCCCCTTGTACTAAAATAGGCCTTGGGGCGGCCCAAGGTACTGGCCTTAGCTGAGAGCCTACTGCGGTTTTCAGCAAGCTGCTATGGAACACCGGGTGCACTTTCCCTAACAAGCGTTTTGAGTCTAAGCTGAACAGTAACAGGATTTATCACTATCAGGAAAGGCCCTCTGAACTTAGGACCTAATTTTCTGCTGGGCAGTTTGAATTTTAGATACTTTGTTGGCAAGTACACTTTGGCTCTGACCTGCAGCTCCTCAGTGAACTGTTTTTTCAGCATTTTGAATGCCTGTTGGCAATCCAGGGACCATGCCAGTGACTGACTGGGCCGCGGTTTGGAGGCATCAGCCCCCCTCCCCCATCTTCAACAGTTCTCTCAGGGGCAGTGCCACTTTTGCAAAAGCAGGGATGAACTGCCTGTAGAAGTTGGCAAATCCCAGGAAACTCTGAAGCTGTTTACTGGTGCGTGGGGGTTGCCAGTCTAGCACCATTTTCACTTTTCCCGGGTCCATTTCGATTTCTTCATTTGACATTCGGTAACCCAGGTAGTCTAGGGACATCTTGTGGAACTCACATTTTGACAGCTTAGCATATAGTTTAGCTGCTAGGAGTTTCTTTAGGACTTGGCGCACCAGTTTAATGTGCTCATCTAGTGTTTCACTGAATATGAGAATGTCAAGCAAATAGACTAGGACACCCTGGTAAAGATGCTCATGTAACACTTCATTAATTAGCTGCATAAAGACTGGGGGCTCCCTGTAGGCCGAATGGCATTACTTTAAACTGGAAACTGCCCAGCAGGCAGTTAAAGGCTGTTTTGCACACATCTCCTTCCTTGATCTGCACCCGGTAGTAAGCCTATCTCAGATATAGCTTGGTAAACACCTTTCCCTTCGCCAAGTGGCTTAACATGTCCTTCATTAGGGGCAGGGGGTAGGTGTTTTCTACACACACTATGTTTATTCCTCTAAAATCAACTCAAAGCCCCATCTTTTTTCTGTTTGAAAAGCACCAGGGTAGGCACTCTAGACTTGGCTGGTTCGATGAACCCCCTCGCCAGGTTGGGGTTGATGTATTTTCTCAGCTCATCCATTTCCCTAGGAGTCATGGAATACATCTTTGGCTTGGGCAACTTAACCCCTGGTACAAATTCTATAGCACAGTTGGTGGGTCGGTTGGGGGGGTATGGTGTTGCACTGTTGTTCACTGAAGGTGTCAGCCAAGTCCCGGTACTCTGGGAATTTGGGGACAGTCCGGGGCGAGTCAGTGATGGCTGCCACTTTTTCACTGGACCTGAGGATGTGTGGCGGTGCCACCGGGTGAGCCTTGTCATCAGGGCAGGGTGGCAACGGTCCTATCTCATCTTCAGCTTCCTATAGCCATCTTCCCACGTGATGGCAGGGCCCTACTTGTCCAGTCATGCTAGGCCCAGGATGACGGACTTTGTCATTTTTGGCACCGCTATTAAGCGGATGAACTCCCAGTGACGGTCCATTTCAAGCCTCATTGGTTCAGTGACCAGGGTGGCTGGGACACTGCCCATTAGTGTCCCATCATCTTGCTCGAAGTGCACGGGGCGCGCCAGAGGTCTGAACCATGGGGAGGATGATCAAGCACCTGGTGCACCCAGTGTCTATGATGGCCTCAATTTCCCCTTGGGCTTCTGTCCTGGGCACCACTATTTGCGATCTTATGGTGAAGGAGCAGATGGCCTTACCATCGGGTCGTCTTCGCTGCTCTCATTGCTGTTGTTTGCTGTAGCCAGTGGAGCTTCTAGGGCCGGAGTTTCACCCCCCCCCTTTTCAGGGGAGGGGGGAACCTCAATGGCTTTCCTGGCAAATCACCCCTTGTCCGCTGACTTGCATGGGGTTCTCTTCACTTTAGGTCCTGCCAGAGTCCAGACTTGGGGGGGATAGGTGCCAGGGCTAGGCGCTTGGATGCTCAGTGACTTTGATGGCTGCATTTGAAGCACTTGATGGCCGCAGGCAAGGTCTGCCTGGGCTCTTCCAGCTGCCTCATGGTGGTGTGGCAGCCCAAGACCCTTTTTTGGTTTTTTGCTCTGGTGCAGCTTTTTGGTGGACATTCAGTACCATTCTTGTTTGCACTCAGAAACTCCTTGGAAGGTGCAGGCTTGGCGGTGGTCCTAGTCCAGGGCCTCCTTGAAGTGATGGACCAGGAGGTGTTCTAGCTAGTCTCTCAGTTTTCCCGCCACTCTTCGGAATTCCAATCCTAACTCGTTCACGGGGCGGCCCTTTTGCTTGAGGTCTTTAATCTCAGCCTCTGCCTTTTGCCCCTGGGTTGTGTCTTTGAACCAGGGCCTTAGTAGCTGCAGGAATTTGTCAGCATCCTTCAGTTCAGGGGTCTCCTCGTCATACAGTTGGGCCACCCACTTGGCCGCTTTGCCCTCCAAGTTGTCAGCAATGGCTGAGATCAGTTTGTCAGCCCTGGAGGACATCTTTTTCTTTGGATCTTCAGGGCTGCCACATTTAGTGCTGTGGGAAAACAGGAGGGGGGGTTGCATGGAGTTGGTGGAGATATATAGTCATAACAACATTCTTTGCTCTGGGAGTCAAGGACGTTCAGCCTGCACTTGGAGAGGTGTAACTGGGGAACATCGGATGGTGGATTGATTGGGCCATATGATGGACATGTGGGTGCAGGGGAAGGGACTGACTTTCCTTTGGGTGGGGAAAATGTGGGGGCTTTCAGATTTGGGTTTTCCCAGATGTGCCAATATGACATCTCTAATAAAATGAAACTTTGAGGAACTGCTGGCCTTGGAGTCTTACTTGGGTGGGGGATGTTCCTTGGAACCTTGACATATTTCTTGATCTGATTGATACTGGGCTCCATAGTGATTGAGGTGGGACAAAATCCGGTTCACGAAGTACGCTAGCTTTTCGGGACTCCCATCAAAAGTGGCTCTGAAGCAGGGGGTGGGGCTGTCAATGGTGCTGGCAGTGGCTGACCTGAGACCAGATGGAGAACGGGGGCTGGCAGGCTGGCATCCATTGGCACTGGATCCACTCCTGTCCAGTGTAGTATGCCCAGCCCAGAGGGATCTGGTCCACCGGTGGCAGCCTAAGGAGAGGCTGGCGAGGTGGACTACCTGGCCTTGGTAGACCATGGCCCCTCGTTGCGGGCCTGGCTGTTGGCTGACAACTGTCACTGGTTGAGCTGTCATTTTGGTAGATCAGGCCCAACAAGGGCGACTTAGGAGCAATCTGCTCAGCACTGAGTGAAAGGAGGAGGAAATCCCACTCTGAGTGGTCACACTCCCCTGGCCAGAGAAGGTGAAGGTCGGCTGGGCCAGGACCATGACAGGCTGGCTGGCTGGGGGTTGCTGGCCCAAGCAGCTGATGCTCAGCTGGCCAAATCTCTCTGGCAGCCCCTCCAGGGTTTGGCTCTTTTTTAAAAAAGTTTTATTGGATTTTTATTTTTAAATATATATCAACATGTTAATACAAATAGCAATAGTTAATTGTTACATTAATCAAACTTATATACTCCTAATATTAATGTACATGATTATTTTAAAGTAGTTATTCAATATTTCAGTGTTCCATTCTAATGCTAATAACCTTAAACATACATAGTAATACCATCTTTCAACCTCTCATCTTCCCATATAATTATTACTTATATTCAATTTATATAGAAATTATATCTACTTAATATTCCCCCTATTTATTATTTCTACCTCTATTCTTCTAGTCAGGTCACTCTTACTAATCCTTGTTTGTTTGTTTGTCAAACACATAAGGTAACAGATATAAGTATAAACATGATTATGAATACAGGGTAAGGATATGAATACATGGGTACAGGAGGACAGGGACAATAGGCACGTTGGTGCACTTATGTACGCCCCTTACAGACCTCTTAGGAATGGGGTGAGGTCAATAGTAGACAGTTTAAGGTTAAAGTTATGGGGGTTTGGAAAAGTAACCAGAGACTGGTAGTGCATTCCAGGCATTGACCACTGTTGCTGAAGTCATATTTTCTGCAATCAAGTTTGGAGCAGCTTACCTTAAGTTTGTATCTATTGTGCTCATGTATTGTTGCAGTTGAAGCTGAAGTAGTCATTGACAGGTAGAATGTTGTAGCAGATAATTTTGTTTACTACGTTTAGGTCAGACAGAACACAAGGCAGTTCTAAGTTCTAAGTTGTCTAAGCCCAAAATTTCCAGCCTGGTGGCATAAGGTATTCTGTTGTGAGCAGAGGAGTGGAGGACTCTTCTCGTGAAATACCTCTGGACTTGCTCAATTGTATTAAATGTCCGAAATGCAGTGCGGATTCCTGATAGATGAGCTGTATTCAAGAATTGGTCTAGCAAAGGTTTTGAATGCCTTAGTTTGCAGTACAATATTACCGGAGAAGAAGCTTCATAAGATTAAGTTAACAACTCTTAATGCCTTTTTGGCAATGCTGTTGCAGTGACTCTTAATTAACTCTTAATTAATTAACTATTAATTTATTAATAAATTATTTATCTTAATTAATTAATTATTAAGAGTTAATTCTTAATTAACTCTTAATTTATTAACTCTTAATGCCTTTTTGGCAATGCTGTTACACTGAGCTCTGGCACTTGGATCATTAGAGATGAATACTCCAAGGTCCTTAACAGAGTGAGGGTCGTATACGAGGTGGTATCCGCCTAGCTTGAATTTTGTGTTCTGATTTTTTTTGCCAATGTGTAAGACAGAGCATTTGTTGGTTGAGATTTGGAGTTGCCAATTGTTTGACCATTCTGACACATATCGTCTCTTTGTAGGGTAGCAGCATTGTCAATGGTGTTGAATAGTTTTACATCATCAGTGAAGAGAACGCAGTTGCTTATAATATGATTGCAAAGGTCATTTATATAAAGTATAAAGAGTGTGGATCCTAAAACGCTGCTTTGGGGGGCTGTTAACAGGTGCAGGGTTTGATAGGGCATTCCCTATTTTGACTACTTGTTGCCTGCTTGATAGAAACGCAGCTAACCAGATATGCAGGGATCCAGCTATGCTGTAATATTTTAGTTTTAGAAGTAGTTTGTCATGTACCACTGAATCAAAGGCTTTACCGAAGTCCATATAAATTGCATCTATTGCTTTACCCTGGTCGAGTTGTGAAGTCCATATATTTTTGCAGTGTAAGAGTTGCAGATTGCTAATGTTAATACGCATGTTTATGTTAAGACATAGTTCTTTATATAAAGGTGTATATTCTTATTTCTACCTCTATTCTAATTTTTAATCAGGCCATCATTATATTAGAAAAAAGAAGGGAAAAAAATATTTTCTATCCATCATCTCTTGCCCGTTTTAATACTTCAATTCTTATTCCTTTTTTTTTGGCTTTCCACCATACTCCTCTCTTGGATCTTTGACTCTGTCAACATTTGTATCTTCATTATTCTATCTAAATATTTCTCCCATCTCTATCCTTCTATGCTGCCAGATCTCCAGAGTATCCACCCATTCCCCTATCTTTCTTTTAAAGACATCTTCCAGGCTATCCAATTCCATTTTTGTATCTCTCCAAATACTTTTCTCATCATCTTGTTTTGTTTGGTGATTTGTCTGTTCTATCTTTTTCTCCATTCTTTCTGCTCCCTCCTCTGTTTCCTGGACTCTTTGATCATTCATTGTCAGTTGTGTCATATTTTCCATTTTGCCACTTATGCCTTGGATTAAATTTTTTATCTTTCTGTGGTTCTTTGTCATGGTGTCCCTAATGCTTTGAAACATCCATGCCACTTCTCTTGAAATCTCACTCATTTCCCCCTGATAGAGCATCTTTTCTTAGTTTAATAAGTCTGCTTTTAGTCAAGGCCAAAAACAATATATTCAGTTCCAATTTTGCTCATCAGAGAGTTCAATAATCATAACTTTTTACATCTCAGGGTTATTAATCAATTCCATTTAAGTAGTCCAGGAAGTTTCTGCAAAACAAAAGTCGCTTTACTTTATTTAAGAGTCTTCCTTATTCTCACAATAGTAATTCATCATAGAACAGTTAGTATCACCACAATCCTTCAAAAGAATGTTGCTTGTTTCTTCTGTCAGAATTTTCCTAGATTTGTAGGGGTGTAGTGTATTCCATTCACCAGTAGATGGCAGCATCAATAGGTTTCAGCATTGTTTCAAGCGTGATAGATTAATTAATCCAAATTTAATTCAATTTAGAGACAAAATTACTTGATTTAATTCAGGTATATAGTTCCAGCATTTTATAATGCCTTTCCATAACAACACCTACTTAGTTTAAAATCCAATTTTCTATGGTTAAAAGGTCTTTAGCTTTTCTCCCCTTTTAGTTCCTTTCATTTAGGTCTAGGATTTTTCTCTCTATGGTTGTTCACTGCTTTAAAAAAGATAATTCTAAGAGTCTCTTTTCCTGGTTTTTCTTCTTTTTTCCTTTAAGTTTAGGGACTAAATACAGAAAAAAGAATCTTCTCACCAGCTCCAATCCCTGTTCATTTACACCGCTCCTGCACATTTCTTAGTTGTTCCTCGGCTGCCCCAGCTTTCCGGCAGCCATCTTTAGGTTGCCTCTTCTCGTTGTGGCTGAGAGGGAAAAAAAAACCCCAGGTCAAGCAGGAGAGTTGCGACTCTCTGCGACCTCGCAGGGTACCACTCTTTGCTTCGCCTCCCTTACAGGGTGGCTTTGACTCCTCTCGGAGCCCACCAATGGGGAGAACTCAGAACTGAGCTGAGGAAATCTGTGGTTCCTGGAATACCAGATGGCTCTTTAGATCCTCTCCAGCCCAGTATAATTCTTCGGCCGCTGGCAACTTCAAGGACTCTGGGTTCGCTGGGATTCTGAGGCTGCTCCCTGAGCCATTTCCCCACTGGTGAAGCCCCTGGTGGATGGCCAGGGCACATACTCCTTGGGCCGGGCAGCCAGTTGGCACTCAACCTCTGCTGCTGCGGCTTCCGCTTGCTCCACCACAGTGGGGTATCCAAGGCTTCCCACAGTCTCCTCCAGTCCCCACAGCTCCACTAGTACCAGTGGACTTCTCCATCTTCCCTGAGTCTTCCCGCTGCCCAGTTTCCTGGGTAAGCATCCAGAGTTTAGGACCCTGGACAGCTGCCCTGAAAGCGCAGGGAGCTTCTTTATTGTTTTTATTTGGAGAGTCGGATTAGTGTCAGGGTTCCAAATAACACACCCAACGAAATCAAAACTCTGAGGCCTGAAGTTTCCTCAGAATAAACATTTATTAGGAATGCCATATTGGCACAGCTGATGAAAAACCGATTCTGACGGACCTGAGGTTTTCCCCACCCAAATCAAATCCCAAAGTTCTTGCCCCAGGTCACACGTCCATCACATGCTCCAATCAGGTCACAGTCCTTCGGTTGTCTTTGGTCCACACCTTCCAAACACCTGGCGGGGACGTCCTTGGCTCGCGATTGACATTTAAAGAAAATTATGTTTTTGGCACATGGAGTTGCAGCCCCATGAGACACGAGGGACAGGGCCCCCCGGCCTTCAAATAAGGTTCCTTTTAAACTGAAGCCCTTTTTCCTCAACCATTGCTTCCCATGCTTGTCCTTCCTACAACCTGGCCCACCTCTCGGTTTCACTCACATTCAAGTGCCCATTGCTCCCAGTACTGCTGTGGGAGCTTCCTGCTTCTTGGTCTCTGGTGGCATGCTCCACGGTGGTCCGAAGTCTGCCGCCATTGCCTCCTCCCTTGCAGAGAGGCTGAGATGTGGTGGACAGAGAGCTGAGGGTGACATTGTGCGCGTTTCCCCCCAGCACCATGGGTAGACCATGAAGTTGCTGAAGCCAGGGATGGTAGGGATGGGTGATGGTCGTTCTGTTCACTGTGACTGCCTGCAAAGATAAGGCTGACGGAGGGGGAGGGAGACCCACCTTGGGCCCACCATGCTCAGCTAAGGGTGCAGGCTGCATCAGGGGAGAGGGGGAGACTTGACCACCTTTTGAGCCCAGCTCTTGGCTTCTGTGGGGCCCCTGGGTGGCTGCCACCCGCTCGCCCTCCCCTCTGCTTCCGGGCCAGTCCTCCCAGCAGGTAGGGAAGCAGGTGGGGAGAGAGCTGCACTGGGGCCGAGTCCACTGCAGTGCGATGAGGTATGCATGTCCAGCCCTGGGACATTCACCTGTCTGCCAGGAGCACCACCGTCAGGCACTTGGGATCTGAAGGGCACGGTGCTCAGCCTGGCAGAGGCTGATATTTACATATTGTAATATTTATATTATGTAATATAATTTTTATTTTTTCACGTCATCTCTAACCACTTTATAAACAATTAAAGTTACATTTTTCTTTAAATCTTACAGACAAAGAAGATGGCAATAAGAGCACTTGAAACAACTGAGAATAACAAGCAATGTTAAAAAGGGAAGAAAATCAAGCCAGAAATCAAAATATTTTCCATTTCCTTCAGAAAAACCACACAATTCTCCTCCTCCTCTTGTTAGACAAAAGAGAGAAAATCAAGAAAGAATAAGCAGATTATGCAGAACTCAATGATACATTACATAAAAAGTGAAAGGAGATTATTTTTCAATCAGCAAAAAAAAGAAGTTATCTAGAAGTCAGTGGGGAGAAAAAGGTCAATAAGGAAAGTCACATAGAGCAGACAGGAATGCAGGCTTCTCCCTGTGAGGAAGAAAATGGCTTGAATGAAAGCACCACTAAACAAGGCATTGTCTATATTTTTGACTCCCTCAAGAATATCAACAGTGGAAAAGCTCCATAGATTTGCCTATTGTGGGAAAAGTACAAGTTGAAAATCACAGCTGATTATGCACAAAAGGAGCCACAAAGGAGAAAAGCCATAGAAATTACCTGACTGTGGCAAAAGCTTCAGTCAGAATAGCTCCTTTGTGGTTCATGGAAGCAGCCATACAAGAGAGAAGCCATAAAAGTGCTCCTAATGCGGTAAACGTTTTAGTGAGCATGGCATGTGGTGATACATCAGAGGTCTCACAGCAGGGAGAAAACGTATGACTGTGTAGATTGTGTGAAAGTTTCATTAGAAATTCCCAGGTCATGAAACACTAAAGGCCTCACACATAGGAAAAAACCATTTGAATATCCTTTCTGTGGGAAACGTTTCAATGAGAATTCCAGTCTGGTTAATCACCCGAGGACTTGCACAGAAGTGAAACCCTTTGAATGTCCTGACTGTGGGAAAATCATTGTCACAATTCCATTCTGGTGATACATCAGTAGACTGACTCCAGGGAGAAACTGTATGAGTGTCTAGATTGTGGGAAAAGCTTCATTATCCATCTCATGAGACACCAGAGAACTCACATAGAAGAGAAACCCTTTGAATGTCTGATTACGGGAAAACTTTTAGTTAGAATTCCAGCCTGATGATATACCAAAGGACTCACATAGGAGAAAAAATGCTTTGAATGTTCTGATTATGAGAAAACTTTCAGTTATAATTCCAATTTGGTGACATACTACAGGAACTACAAAGGAGAAAACCCATTTCAATGTCCTGACTGTGGGAATAGTTCCAGTCATAATTCCATCCTGGAAGAATAAGAATTATAATCAATAAGAGGATTCACTCCATGGAGAAACCCTATGAGTGTCGAGAATGTGGGAAAGGTTTCATTAGAAATTCCCACCTCATGCGACACCAGAGGACTCACACAGGAGAGAAACCCTTTGAATGTCTTATCTGTGGGAAACGTTTTAGTGATAATTCCAGCTTGGTGAAACACCAGAGAACTCACACAGGAGAGAAACCCTTTGAATGTTGTATCTGTGGGAAACGTTTTAGTGATACTTCCAGCCTGGTGAAACACCAGAGAACTCACACAGGAGAAAAACCCTTTGAATGTCCTGATTGTGGGAAACGTTTCATTAGAAATTCCCACTTCATGATACACCAGAGGATTCACACAGGAGAGAAACCATTCGAATGTCCTATCTGTGGGAAAAGTTATAGTGATAATTCCAGCCTGGTGAAACACCAGAAGACCCACACAGGAGAAAAACCTTTTGAATGTCCTGTTTGTGGGAAAAGATTCAGTCAGAATTCCTACCTAGTAATTCACCAGAGGAGTCACACAGGGGAGAAACCCTTTGAATGTACTGACTGTGGGAAAAGATTCAGTCAGAATTCCTCCCTGGTAGTACATCAGAGGATTCACACAGGAGAGAAACCCTTTGAATGCCCTATTTGTGGGAAAAGTTTCAGTCACAACACCAGCCTGATGAACCACCAGAGTACTCACACAGGAGAGAAACCTTTTGAATGTCCTGACTGTGGAAAAGGTTTTAGTCAAAATTCCCACCTCATGAGACACCAGAGGACTCATCCAGGAGAAAAACCCTTTGAATGTTCTGATTGTGGGAAAAATTTCAGTGAGGATTCCTATCTTGTAATACACCAGAGGACTCACACAGGAGAAAAACCTTTTGGATGTTCAGATTGTGGGAAACGTTTCAGTCGAAATTCCTACCTCATGAACCACCAGAGGACTCACACAGGAGAGAAATACTTTGAATGTCCAGATTGTGGGGAAAGTTTCATTAGAAATTTCCACCTCATGAGACACCAGAGTACTCACACAGGAGAGAAACGCTTTAAATGTCCTGACTGTGGAAAAAATTTCAGTCAGAATTCCCACCTCATGAGACACCAGAGGACTCACACAGGAGACAAACCCTTTGAATGTCCTGATTGTGGAAAAAGTTTCAGTCAGAATTCCCACCTTATCAACCACCAGAGTACTCACACAGGAGAGAAACCATTTGAATGTCCTGACTGTGGAAAAAGTTTCAGTCGAAATTCCCACCTCATGAATCACCAGAGGACTCACACAGGAGAGAAACCTTTTGAATGTCCTGACTGTGGGAAACGTTTCAGTCGGAATTCCTACCTGGTAATACACCAGAGGACTCACACTATGGAGAAATCTTTCTAATGTCCAGTCTGTGGACGTTACTTCAAGCATAAACTATCCCTTATGGATGATTTATGAAGGAAATCCACATGAGGCAACAGTTGAAGGGTTTAGAGAAGTCTTGAATTTCATTTGTGATCTCCTGTTCATAAAGTGTAAGTGAGAAATTGACTGAATTCTGGCCTGATTCCTTTTACTTAAACTTATAGGTGGAGAGAAAAGGAAAGTGGAAAATGGCTTATTACCATTTTCTGGTTATTGGCAGAATCTTCTGAATATTTTTGCAGAAGTAGTGGAATTCCTCAAAAAGAAATTTTGGATGGTGCTTTTGTATGTTGATTATGGACCCACATGTGGAGTTTCAGTCTTGTACCTTGTTTTCACCCAGATTTAAACCCCAGAAGTCCCCAGCCAGCATAAACATAGTCCTCTAGATAGAACTATTATGGGACTGAGTTGCTAAGCAGAACACTGGCTACCTCAGCACTGGGGAAAACTCTTGGAAGCCTAGTGTAGGGCCAGGCTTGCCTGCTGTAAGGCATCCCTAGGCCTCCCCCACCCTCCAAGACATCCTGTGCTCTGTTTCCTAACCCTTGTTTCCACTCAGCCCTTCACTCTGCCCCAGGATCCCCTTACACCTGACTCCCATCCCACCAGATCTCCCATCCTCCTCTCTGATCGCATGTTGGGGAGTGAGGGAAGGACACACATCCTTGGGCCTCATGACTGTGTCTTGGAAGCCACCACCATTTTCAGTGAGCTCTGAATTTGTCCCTGAGCTATGGGGTGGACTTGTGGAAGTGGTTGCCATTTTGCCACACTGTCCTCGGTCACGCAGAAGAGGGAAAAAACCGATCTTGTTTTGCTACCTTAACATGAGAAAAAAAATGTACATTAGAAAATGTCTCATTTTTAAAAATGCATTATGTTAGAAAGATCAGTAGCTTTTGACATGTAAAAAATGGGTCTTGTCAGTGCTATGAACATTAGGGCAAGGCAAGATGCTCAGATTTGCCTCAAATGGAGATGGGCAGTGATAAAATTTAATAATAAATTAATTTAATAATAAAAAGGTAATGTAAAGCTCATTTCCCAACTCTTGCTCAGTGATGAGTCCACACATACAGTGGGTTTTTAATGCACTCAATTATTAACTTGTAAATTCTCTTCTGTGCATTCTGCATCACTATGACCAATCTGTCTTTCTCAGCTTCACTTCCTTCCTCATTATAAATTTAGAATTTCAGATTCAGATTCACACAGGAGAGAAACCTTATAATTGTCCAAATTGTGGGAAACGTTTGATTGGAATTTTGAACTAGTGATACACCAGAGGACTCACACAGAAGAGAAACTGTACAAATCTTTTTATTTATTTATTTATTTATATTTATATGCCGCCCTTCTCCGGAGACTCAGGGCGGCTTACAATGCGTTAAGCAATAGCCTTCATACTTTTGTATATTTATACAAAGTCAGCTTATTGCCCCCACAAACCAGGTCCTCATTTTACCCACCTTAGAAAGGATGGAAGGCTGAGTCAATCTTGAGCCTGGTGAGATTAGTAATTGCAGGCAGCTGGATGTTAAATGCTGCCTTAATAGGAGGCATTAGCCTGCTACGCCACTCAGGCTCCAAACTGAATCTTCAGTTTGTGGGAAAAGTTTCAGTCAGAATTCCCAGCTGGTGATACACCAGAAGACTCACACAGGAGAGAAAGCATATGAGTGTCTAGATTGTGGGTTCTCATCTGATGACACACAAGAAGATTCACAAAGGAAGAGAAACTATTTGAGTGTACAGATTGGGGGGAAACTTTCTTTCAGAATTCAGACCTGATGATACACTAGAGAAGGCACACAGGAGAGAAACCATAAGAGTCCCGTGATGGCGAAACTACGTGGCACACATAGCCATATCAGTGGACACGCAAGCTCAGCTCTGGTGTGCATGCGCGCACCGTCCAGCTGATTTTCAGGCCTTCTGGGCCTACCAGGAGTAGGGAAACAAGCTGTTTCCTGCCTCCGGAGGGCTGGCGGGGGGGCATTTTTCTTTCTCACCTGGCTCCAGATCCTCTCTATGAGTCTAGGAAGGGTGAAAACAGCCTTCCCCACCCCCCTTGGAGGCCCTCCAGAGGCCAGAAATGGCCCATTTCACAACTTCTGGTTGGACAGGAAGTGATGTTTTTTGCTGTCCCCAGCCTCCAGAGCCTCTCTAGGTCAAGGGAGTCAAGGAATATTATTTTTCATTCAGCAAAAGAGGGAAATAACTGGAACTCAGTTGGGAGGAAACTCAATAGGAAAGCCACATAGAGCAGACAAGAATACAGGCTCTCCCTGTGAGGAAAAAAACGTCTTGAATGAAAGCACCACTAAACAAAGCATTGTCCATATTTTTGACCTCCTCAAGAATATCAGCTGTGGAAAAGCTCCATAGATTTGCCTATTGTAAGAAAAGCACAGATTGCAAATCACAAGTGATTATGCAACGAGGAGCTAGACAGGAGAAAAGCCATACACATTATGTCAATGTAGCAAAAACTGGTCAGAACAGCTCCCTTGTGGTTGTGTCTAGATTGTGGGAAAAGTTTCATTAGAAATTTCCATCACAGACACCAGAGAATTCACACAAAAAAAACCATTCAAATGTCCGTTCTGCGGGAAAAGTTTCAGTCAGAATTCTAGCCTCATGATACACCAGAAGACTCGTATAGGTGTTGTGACCTAGGCCCAAGTAATTATTACCAGACACAATCAGTCCTAAACAAACATATTTTTTAGAACAGCTGAGAATTACTTAATTCTCAGCTTAGTCCAAATTAAATCCAAAACAAATTCCTCGTAAACAGTCCTTTGGCCTTATCACCAACCTTTGTCTACTTTGGCACCCTGTCAAAGGCTTTTCTTGGCAAAAGTTCAGAAGCAAGAGATGCTGACAAGAACAAATGTAGCTACGTTGCTTTCCTACAAAGAGCCCAAGAGCCCTTGCTGCTCTTTTAAGCCTTCTGGGAGGGGCCAATCATCTCCTGGCCTTACTCCCAAGTCGTCCTTTTTGCTTTAGTTGCCCTTGCCTTCTGGCAGCTTTTTGCATGCGTACACTAGGAATAGGCTCTTCCTGTTCCTCTGCCTCTCTGCTATCCGGCTCTGGAGGCTCCGGAATCCACGTATCACTCCCAGATGGCCCTGGCCCCATGTCTGCCTCCAACACAGAGCCCACGTCCAGGCCTTCCCCTGACTCCAGGACTGGCCCATTGTCCTCTCCAGCCTCTTCATTGTCTGACTCCGTTGCCAGCTCCGCATGATAATTACAGCCTCTAGTGACACACCAGAGGACTTGCACAGGAGAGAAACCCTATGAAAATCCTAATTGTGGGAAACGTTTTTATGATTATTCCAGCCTAGTGAAATACCAGAGGATTCACACAGGAGAGAAACCTTTTCAATGTCCTGATTGTGGGAAACGTTTCAGTCGGAATTTCCATCTCTTGAGACACCAGAAGACTCACACCATGGAGAAACCTTTCAAATGTCCAGTCTGTGGACTTTACTTCAAGCATAAACCATCCCTTATTGCACGCAAGGAAATCCACATGAGGCAAAAATTGAACAGTTTAGAGGAGGCTTGAATTTCATTTGTGATCTCCCATTCAAAGTGTAGGTGAGAAATTGACTGTTTGCATTCTGGCCTGATTCTTTTTATTCAAACTTTTCTCAGGATTAAAATTGTAGGTAGGGAGAGAATTACACACATATCATCATGGGACTACATTTATGTAGTAACATTTTTTTCTTTTCCTCTCCCATCTCTCTTTTCCATTTACACAAGTGTCATCTGAATTTCTATTTCTTATTTTCTTCTTTCTCATTTACCTTTACATTGTCTAATTTATTCCTCTGTCATCTTTTATTCATATTTCTTTTCTAACCATACATAAAATTGTCCCCATACCTTGAAATGCACCGATTCCTCTTTATCTTTTATTCCTAATGTTAATCTGTTCAGTTCTGCGCAATCTACAATTTTCTTTATTACTTCACGTTCTGACGGGATTTTTTCTACCTTCCAATTTTGTGCAAATACAATTCTTGCTGCTGTTATTATGTGTATAATTAAATACGTATCTTCTTTACTATATCTCTATGGTAAAATACCTAATAGAAAAATCTCTGGTTTTAATTCTATACCAGTGATGGCTAACCTTTTTGCCATCACGTGCCAAAAGCAGGGGGAGTGCAGGGGGATCGCACATGCGCGTGCCCACACCCATAATTTAATGCCCCCTGCAACCCCGCATATACGCGAACGATCCCCCCACACATACCACCGCTTTTGTCATGCGACAGCAAAAAGGTTACCAGTGGGTGTGGCTGGCCTTTTTTTTGCCCTCCCCAGGCTCCAGAGGCTTTCTTGAAGCCTGGGAAGCGTGAAAACGGCCTCCCCCACCCCCCTGCAAGCCCTCTGGAGGCCGAAAACACTCTCCCAGAGCCTCTGCATGAGCCCTGTACTTACTTGGCATCCAAAATGGGCCGCATGAAGAATCCTGGGAGGGGAGGGGTGGCATGGGCTCAACAGTATTAAGGGTCAGAGGAATCTAAGTGTCCTACTGGATAAGTATGAGCCAGTAGTGTGCTGTAGCTGCTAAAAAAAGCCAGTGTAGTCCTAGGCTGCATCAACAAAGGGATTGTGTCAAGACAACAAGAAGTAATAGTACTGCTTCACACTATGCTATGAGACCACACTTAGAATACTGCATCCAGTTCTGGTCACCACAATATAGAAAATATATTAAGACCCTGGAAAGTGCAGAGAAGACCAATAAAGATGATAAAGGGTCTGGATGCTAAATCATATGACGATCAGTTGAGGGAGGTAGGATAATTAGGCTATTGAAGACAAGGATTAGAAGGAAGCATGGTGAGGGGGCTTTTAAGAAGTGACTGTGCTCCCCATGGCGTCTTCTTGGAAAGAGCTCTGGCTCAAACCCTTCCATTTGGGAGAGAGCCATCCATTTGTATGTGCTCATAATTCCAAATTCCTCCATCAGTCCCAGAGGAAGGGGAGCTCCCAGAGCAGAAATATCTCACCATGATCCTTCACATCCTTCCGGGTAACCCACCAGCTGGATAGGAGAACGATTATTTCTTCCCCACAATGCTTCCAGCAAATGACATCCAGTACAAATGCCTTTTTCTGGGTGTAATACAGATAGTCCTCACTAACCATTTGCCTGGTTTAGCAACCATTCAAGATTATGATGGTATATAAAAAACAGTTTGGCAAACGATCTTTGCATTGACAACCATCACATTGTCCCCCGATAAGTGGTGGTATTCAGCCAGATATACCCTGTTTCCCCCAAAATAAGACATCCCCTGATAATAAGCCCAATTGGGCTTTTGAGTGCATGGCAATAAGGCCAAGTGCTTATTTCAGGGTTCAAAAAAATATAAGACAAGGTCTTATTTTTGGGGAAACATGGTATGCGGTTTGGACTAACTGGTAGCAGTGGATGTGGGAGCCTCCGCCCACCCGCCCAGATGTCATCACGTCCCATTTATGGCGCTCTGCACATATTTGCAATCACACTCACATTTGAGTTGAGCACAGGTGGAGGAGAGACCAGAAGTAAATAGGGCTGCTTGGGTTCCCCCCCAAAGGGTGGGGAGAGGGAAATGTAGAGAAGCAAGAAGGCTGAAACAAGTCAGCTGCTACATATTCCTTCCCTCCCCAGATTGTATTCCACTGGTGGCATATACTTTAAAACTGGTGCCTGCATTTTTCTATGTGTAGGGAGATTTTTTTTTAGTCTCCTCCGTGTTAGAGTTGACTCCTTGTAATTTTATGGGCATGTTCTTTTCTTGGCAACAATTTGGAACTGATCTGCCAGTGGTGTCTTCAGGAATTTTGTTTTTACTTCCATATCTAGCAAACAAACACATGATTTCCTGGTGGTGTGCTGTCCATGGATTAACATGGCATAACTGTGCTTAATCGACAACTTTTTAAAAAAAGTCGCTATTGAGCCCATAAGATTATTATCATCATCATTACCATCCATATCTTATTAAATCTGCATTAAAAATGGCATTGTAGGGTGTCCTTCTAAAAAGGTTTGCCCGGTGATCAGTTAGCTATTTGGTTTGATTGGCTATTCTATTTTGCCTTTTGTTTTTTTACAAATCTTTTTTGAAAACATTTCTACCAAATATAGGCTATCACTCCCTCTTTCTTAGATCCCATTTTCTAAACCCTGCTGCATATTTTTCCTCTCTCTGTGATCTAATGGAGACTTCCATGCACGCCAATTTACAGAGGAACATGGCATTTAGCAAATATAAAATGTCCCCCTTCAGGAATGAAGAGACATGGTGCTTTTCAGGAGTGGGTTCCAAAATTTGTTACTACCAGTTTTGTTTTGTGGGTGTGGCTTATTTTGTGGGTGTGGCTTCCTGGACATGTGACTGGGTGGGTGTGGCCAAGTCAGCATCACTGACTTTTTTGCCGTAATGACCCCCAGGCAAAAGCACCAGCTGAAAGGAACACTTAAGTACAGCCATTAAGACAAGGGGAATCAGGCTAAAAATAACTCTCCTGGAACTCCCCATTTCCCCTTTCATGGTAGATTTAACCCCCAGGATAGGAAAGACAAAAGACCTGGGACCATGATTAAGGCAGGTAAACAGGAAAACGACACCAGCGGCAATCAGAAACACATCAACACCCACCAAACTGCAGGGGCTCACAAAGCTGCAGAAAGCAGAATATATGAAAGCAGCTACTGAGTCACATAAAACATGGTTGCTGCAAGAAGCAGCCACCTCACAAAAATTATACAACCTCAAAAACCAGTTATTACACTTACACACAAAATCTTGCAAAGCTGCACATATGAAAGCATCTATTGAATTTGAGTCACATAAAACAGAACCACGTTCCATGTTCCTTGCTTTTATATGTGCAGTTTTGTGAGATTTTGTGTTTCTGTGGTGGGTGTGAATCACCACACAAACACACAGAATCTCACAAAGCTTGCACAAATCTAAACATATAAAGCAGCTAAAATTTCCTAAATTTTATGTGACTCTATTTCCTGAAAAAAAATACATCTCCTAAAACCAATACCATTTTCTAAAAATATTTTTTTTAAATCATAAAGGAAAAAAAAACCAGCCACTTACCCAATTGAAGGTACAAGGCAGGCAGGCAGATTCAGTTGCTCACCGATGAAATGGATGCCTTCCACTTCAAGCCAGGCAGGTTTGCCTGCCAGTCGCTCAGGATTTGGCTCATGAAGGCTGGAGGCTATACAACGCAGGCAGGCAAGGCAGGCTGGAGGCTGGAGGGATGGTAGAAACGTTAGGCCATGTTAGATTCTCCGGCTAGCTAATAGAGGCCGGGGATTCGGCCTGCAGGCCAGCAGGGCTCCAAGAGAGCTGGCTGGTTAATAGAGGCTGGAGATTTGGCCTGCCTGCCAGCAGGCTCCAAATAAGCTCCGGATGGCTACAGAAAGTCGGGGATCAGGCCAGGTGGCCAGCAGGGCTCCAAGAGAACTCTGAATGATTAATAGAGGCCAGGGATTCGGCCTGCTGGGCAGCAGGGCTCCAACAGAGCTATGGGTGGCTATAGGAAGCCAGGGATCAGGCCACTTAGTGGTTACCTTTAGGCGGGAGGAGACAGCTCCGTTGGCAGAATGCACAGGCGCGAGTCTCGCCGGGGAGGTCACCACTGAGTCACGAGACGAGTAGTGGGCCACATGGGGAAGAAGTGTATATATAGGGCTCAGATGGGTGGGGCGAGCTTCGAGTGGGCGAGTGAGCATCGAGCGTGCACTGTGTGAACTTTGGGCAGGGCAAGCAAGCGGCAACCGGGCAACCAGTTCAGGGGCGTGGCCAGCTAGCCATCGCTAACAGTTCGGCGACCAAGGTCAAATTATCGCTACTGAACTGGTGTGAACCGGGAGCAACCCACCACTGGTGCTCTTGGATGCAGCCCTGGCCAACAGGAGTGAGGTTGCCTCCCTTGGAGTGTCTGGCCCGATGGTGCTCCCATGTAATCAATCAATCAATTGGGAGCCACAGAAAATCAGTCATGAAGTTTTGGGATGTAGAGAGACTTTGATCTCCACACACAGACACCCCCAATAAAGCTTATTCTGTAATTCCGTAAAAAAATCTCGTTAATTTTTATGGCTCAGCACATAGCTAATCTTGGTAAGGTTAAGTAGCATCACATTTCACTATTTCACTTGGCTAAGTTGCAAAGATCAATTGCTAGAAGTCAAAAACGACTTCATACAATTAAATCAGTAAAAACATCTTCCACACGCCTTATGTAGAGACAGAACAAGCGTTTCCTATCTGGTGATGGAGGTCAAGGGAACAACGTCTGTGCTTAGAAAGCTGACAATACAGTAGACAGGCTCTGTGTCTGGGTTTAAAGAGTTAAAACCATAAAGCACTTACTTCCTAGACAGGATGGGAGAAAAGGAGAAGCACAGAGGAACTTCCTATTTTGGATCGCTCATGGGAGGA